>CAJNRD030001118.1:5963802-6009485 GCA_905319865.3 Cotesia congregata | reverse complement strand
AAAAAAAATAAGTTCCTGAAAGTTTCAATTCAAAATTTAAATTTTGAAAAGTCGCTCATAATTTTTTTTTTAAATTTCAGAGTCAAAAAATGCTAATCCAATTAAATAGTCACTAATAAATTAAAAAAAAATTATGAGCGACCTTTTAAAATTCACATTATGAACTGAAACGTTCAGGAAAACCTTTTTTTTTGGTCTATAAAATTATGACGTAACGAGAAAAAAAATTTAAAAAAAAATTCGATTTTTGACGATTTTTGAAATTTAAAAAAATTTGGAGCGACCTCTTAAAAATTTTTTTTTAAGCTGTCCTTTGGAGAGAGCTCTTAAAACATCAAAAACTAACACTTCTTCACTCGAGACTAAAAAAAAAAATAGTCGGCTTTTTGCGCCACCCTAATAAATATTAAATATTATTTTTAATAATAATAACAATTTAATTAAAGCTTACATTAATGACTAAAAAATCATAATAAGTTTTGCCGAGCGTACCATCAGGCAGCTCTTTCAGTTTGGAGAAATCGACAGTGACTGTATTGATACGCGGCTTATCTGCCAGTATTTTAGCACCTTCCGGCGATAATAGCATACGTTGCTGGCAATATTTCAACGCCTGTACACCAGTTGTTTCGCCGAGACATGCAATCATATCGCCGCGTGATGGATCTATTAGTGAGACAATAGCTGAACCTCCAGCGAGAACTGCGCGCTGGAGACTCGTCAACTCTACATGGTTCTTGGTATAAAACTCTGGAAACTCATTACCCCCGGCTGTGCTGTATCTTCTCAACAATGTACCTGAAATCAATAATACAATACAAATTAAAGGATTTGAAAATAAAACCAATAATACTTTTTACAGTTTATCAAATATTTTTTATTTATATCCAAATTCATACACGTGATCAACGCCATTTAAATATTACTAAAGGCTCTGTTTCTTTTTTCTTTTTCTTCTTTTTCTTTTTCTTTTTTATTATTATATCGTATAAAATACTATACAATAGAGCTTTGGTTTCGCTAAATACTAATTTATATTTCGCCATCAGGTAGTTGCGAAACTTAATCATCATTAATATTAATGTACATAGATTCTTAAATTAATGGCACTTCTCGAATCCCGCGAGATGCTTTACTCACTAATTATATTTTCCGCTTTCTTTTATAAATAATTATAATTTACAGTGATAATAATTTCAAATAATTATTTTGTTCAAATCATTTTTTTTGTTCCGATTACGTTTAAATTAATTTTTTTTTTGCCATCTAATTTTTTACAATAATCTAGTGATGCAATTAAATAAAATAGTCAAAAAAAATTTTAAATTCAAGCGTAGACTTTTTAAAACTTTAAATTAAAATTCCATAAACCGAGTTTGAGTAGAGCTTTTTTTCACAAAGAATTTTTACATAAACAACTCGGTAGGAGTTTTAATTTAAAGTTTTTTCATTACAAAATAAGTAAACTAAAATAAAAACTAATGATAAAAAATACATCCAAACGCTGATGCATTATTACTTAGTAATTACTAATTAACATAAATGACACAGTATTTACTTATAAATAAAAACAAATCATATAACTTGAATTTTACTTGGCGTAGTAACTATCGGCGAGTATTTTGGCTCTACAATATCTTTAGGCTTAAAAGTTATCCAAGTATACATTAAACTTCCGACGACACTGAGATTCAAACCAATAAAATTCCACCATGAAAAAATATAATCACCACCGACAACCATCCCTAAGTAAGTAACAGTAATATTTTTCAAACAACCAATAATTGTGGTAGTTAAAGCCGAGTTATAAAATGTACATAGCAGAACACTGTAGGACAAAATAAAGCCCATGATACAGGACAAACTAAACTGCAAAATAAATAACAAATTAGTCCAGTGGTTAAACTGCATGGCCTTGTTGATGTCGCCCGTCCACCAAGCAACCAACGTCAATGGCACGATCATTATCAACGAGTTATAATACATCAATCCGTACTTCCCCAGCTCTTTGGAGTTCAATTTCTTCTTGGTGTAAACTCCGTTAGCCGCTGTGAAGATATTGTTTACAAAAATAAATATGTATCCTTCTAGATTGAACGCAAGGTCATCGCAAGCTGCGATTACGGCTCCGATTATCATAGTGTGGACACTCAGCTGGACAGGCATCGGAGGTTTTATACTCAGCATGTAGTACTCAGCGACCATCGTCATCAAGATACTGAACCTCCTCAGCGCAGTGAACATCGGCAGGCTCAATTGCTTGGTTCCTCCGAGACCGAAGATCATATTTCCGATGTAAATTATCGGCAGTGGAAATATTTTAGGTATCGTTGACGCTTCTAGGTTAGGAAAGTCAACATAGTGGAGTTTTTTAGCGACGTACAGAATAATTATCGTGGATACCATCTGTCCGAGACCTAGGACTTGGAATGATGGAAAGTTGTAGGTTGTCAGCACCGTCTTGTTGATCACAGTTATCAAAAAAGAAGCGATTCCATAGAAGAGCGCCGATGAAACTCGGTACCACATGGCATGCTCACTCACTTGCATCTTGAGAATTAACCACCGTTATTATATATTAAAACTGCCAAATGTCTCCGAAGCCTTCTTGACACTAACGTGGCTCAGACTTCTTGTATCCATACATCTATACTTAAAAATAGTTACATTTAATAAAAAAATTTTATGGCAACGTACGTGATAACCTTATCATTTTTTGTTTGTTCCTCTTCTACATATCGTTACCGGAAACAGTTGTCAATATTTTTGTTGGTTCATTAATTCCAGGACACGTTGATCAGTTTTTATTATTACTGTTATTTTAATTAATTTTAATGATTTATATTGTGCAATTTATGTATATAATTGAATTGTTTTGATAAGACAGCTTCGGCTGCTAAGGCCAAACTGATCTGACACGCGCGAATTTTATCTGTCGATAATATAGAGCTTGTTTAATTTTATTTTTTAAATAAATATTATTATATAATAATATCATTAACTATTATTAATATAGTATTTATTTAAATACTTGTTAATTATGACATTAAATTTAGCTGTCATTTCACAATTTTTTTTATTTTCTTTAATAAATAAATTATGGCAAAAAAAAATTGTTAAAAAAATGGACTTGTAGAAATTTTAATAAATTAAAAATTCAATTTTTTTTGTTAAAAAAAATTAAAAAATTCTCAAGTGACTGCTAACTAACTTTAATGTCATTTGATAATTATCTGATAAATAATTTATTTTATTAATCTAGATCTATGGAATAATATACTCCACTAGAGTCGTAATTATAAAAAAATCTTGCTGAGTACCATGAATAGTATAATTAGAAGCAATTTATTTTAGCGAAATAATTTCTTTGTAAAAAATTCCAAGACCTCCAAGAAGGACCGGTGGCTCGCTGATTACACTTTGTCCAGATAAAGAACTACTGTTTGACTAGCTTTTTTCCTGTCCAACAGCTAGAATTTAACGTAGTGCTACCCGGATTTACTTAGCTCTGAATTAACGGAATCGCTGCGTACTGGAATGTCTGCCGATGATAATTTTTAAGCTCCATTCTGTTAAATCCATTGAAAAATAATAAAAATATATAAATTTAGCAGATATTAAATAATTTTAAAAATTTTTTTAACAAATAAATAATGGCAAAAAAATTGGCATGTAGAAATTAAAAATAATGAAAAATACAATTTTTTTTAAATTATTTTTTAGAACAAATTAATTTAAAAAAAAATTAAAAAATTCTCTAATGACTGCCAACTTTACTGTCATATAAATTCAATTAAATGAATTATATTGACAATAAATTATCTAATTTTCTCGGATGAGTATTATTTCACCTAAAGAAACTGGCTGTCTTAATTCATCATGTTTTGACGCTCCGGCTAACATTTTTGATAAATTTATATCATTGTGAATTTAACAACTACAAACAATATTTTTTAATTTTTTTCACGACACAATGTATTGCGCGTGAATTAATTATTTTCATTTATTTATCAATGTAAAAGCATAAGCTGCTTAAATTATTAGTATTAAATATTGTTACAAAATATGAAATGTACAGATTTTAATTTAACTTACTGAAAAATTATTTTATAAATAATTAATGTATAAAATATTTTATTCTTGACTACTGTTTTAAAATTCAAAATTATTTTTTTTTCAACTTGAAATTATTTTTATTGAGTTTTAAATTGTCAGTAATTAATAGTAACAAGTTTAAACTCCATTAAAATTATTAATAGTGAATAAAAAAATTTTTATACAGTGCTTTTGAAATTCTGGTTTTCAAAATATGTATAAAATTATCAATTAATCAACAAAAGTAATAACATCATTAATTACTGGTACTACGCGCTTATTGTTGACGATATTTGTAAGCATGGATAACCATAGCGTATCCCTTAATTAGAGTAATTGCAATGAGATTGTATACTGCAAATAATTACTGATGCTGTAATGACCCTCCGTTACAGTCAGGATAATGATCACTATAGAAATTAAAATAAAAATTATTAATTTTTATTTACTAATAAAAGCAATTAAATGTAAAAATACTTATTTTCGTTTGATAACAATAAAGTACACAATATACCACTCATATTGATGTTAAAAGCGCATATCAACTCAACGTCGAATTTCACTGAAAGCTCTTTGATAATGCGACCAATTTATACAGTAATGAGTAATGAGGAACTCTATTCTCTATGAGCTATTGTAAAGTTCAGACAGCTTTTTAGTTTTTTCATTGACAGACTTTTTAACTGCGGTCTCTTTGTATTTTGTATCCGCACGCAGCGACGTCAATTGCAGTTGAAAATACCACTATGAAAATTGTCTCAGTTGCGGTAATTAATGCCAGCAAATACACTATTGAGGTGTTACTAGAGACTTTAAATAAAGTTTTAATGAGATATAATTAAAAAAAAAAAAAAAAAATGTTTTTTTAAATAAAATAGAAATTTATTATTAAATAATTTTCTATGCTTTCTTCTCCAAATTTAGTTATCAAAATAAAATTTATTATTTTTTACTAGTAACTACTTTTTAAGAAAATTGCATTCGTCATGGCGGAAGCTCACGAATTGTTCAAAGAATCATACGTAATCAAGTCAAATAAAGAGTAATAGAATTTACTGGAGCATTTCTTAGTCCGAAGCTTTATAAAAGTAAAATAGGTCACAGTGTCTTCAGTTCACAAACAAATTTCAAGTGCAAAAGACCAGATCATGACGAACTTATAATGCATATTAAATTAATTATCGGTGTGCTATTGATTTCAGAGTGCTTCGCGAAAAAGTACCAAGACAATTCTTCTCGATATTTGTCACCAAGCATGCCTTGTCGTTCATCGCTTTGCAGTTTTGCTGAAAGATTTCATTCTTACAATTCTCCACGTCTGGCATTGCGGTATGACTCAGATACAAACTTAGCTAGAAGTTATTACGGCTACGGTACTCCTGCATTTTACTCGTAAGTTACCTATAATATAAAAATATTAGTTAATTAAACATCTTGTTACTGTTTATTAATTTTTTATAGAACATTCGATCCAATAAGTGTACTTGCATCATTAGCGTTCCTCGCCTTTTTGCTTCAGTCATTTATGTCACTCTTTGACAGGTCACGATCAATGATACCTACAATCGTCACCAACAGATCTGTTTCTCGTAACCAAATTCCTGATCCAATAGAACTCATTATGCAGGCTCTTGACGAATATGTATGTAATAAAATAATTGAATCCCGGAAAAATTTCAACCGAAAAATTTTTAAGTTATGAAAAATTCATATTATTTCATTAAAATTATTATAAAATAAAAATTATATTTTTAAAAAATTTTATTATTATTATTATTATTTTTATTTTATAATAATTTTAATGAAATAATATGAATTTATCATAACTTTAAAATTTTTTCTAGGTCTACTTTTTGCGGGTCTATTTTTTTCGATTACCAGAATAATTAATATGTCACAATAGTTTAGATAAACTGATACATTTTTTCAGGAAATATTCGATAATGTACCAGATAAAAAGGAACGGGGCAAAACTTGATTCTACTATAAGCTATGATAACAACGATAATAATAATAATAATAATAAGAAGAAGAAGAAGAAGAAGAAGAAGAAGAAAAAGAATATCATATTTTAATATAAATTTATTGAATTAATTAGAACTACCCTGACTCTTTTTTAAGTGTAATAAATTTTTAACTGATTCACGGTATTTATTAACAGTAAAATGATCTTCTCCGGTGTTTATTAAATCAGTTACTGCCATTTTGTACTCAGTAGCGTTCGGAATTTTTTGATAATCAAGGTCTTCTGGTGGATTATTCGGCCATGCATGAATGGATACTAAAGTATTACGGCTCTTGTTCTTATCCCAGTCATAGTATTCCATGTCTGCTAATGCCTTTTCAGCTTCCCATGGTTCCATTACCTATAATCAAAAATTATTAGTATCTCAAGAATTTTTTAATTTTCTTCAATTAAATTTTTGTTATGACATTAAAGTTAGCAGTCACTTGACCATTTTTTAATTTTTTTTAACGAACAAATTTGTTCTAAAAAATTATTAAAAAAAAAATTGCATTTTTAATTTTTTAAAATTTCTCCATGTCAATTTTTTTTTTTCATTTTTTTTGCCATAATTTATTTGTCAAAAAGATTCTAAAAATTATTAAACATCTGCTAAATTAATTTTCATATTTGTCTTTATAAAGATCAGGTCAATAATTTTATCATACAAATCAAGAATTTTTAGAGTAAACAAAATTCAATTAAATTAAAATTGTTTTTTTACAATTTTATTTATAAGTTAAAAAGCTAAGCTATCTTACCCAAGACTCCTGGTAGAGTGCAGTTAAAATATAATCAGCATAATCTCGATTCTGCTTCCTGGTAGGACACCTATCTGTCACAATTGTCACATAATCCGTCTTTTCGTCATACCTAGGTCCAACTAATCTTAAAAATTTATCTCTCGCATGAGTGTCTAATTTCAGCGACGATACTTTGACTCTCATAGTAACTATTCTCGCCAACGGATCTTTGATAGTCGGCGACGAGTAACAGTACTCTGAAGAAATGTATTCAATTGGAAAGTGTTGGTCACACTTTTCATTGGTGTCTAATTCTTTTGGCCACTTGGTGCAAAACTGCTTCAGAGCTTCACAGTGTCTCTGGATAGCCGGTGGAGTCAAATGCAAAAAATTGGGTATCTTCATCAGCTCCGCATTTCCCCATTTGCTCGGTGGTGCTTCATTTTTATTAGGATACCCCTGGCGAATAGGCAACGGCACCACTGCTGGGTGAAACGTCCTGGGACCTGGCCATACTGACGGCCAATCTTGATCAACAGGCATTTGTTCTGACCGCGGTGGTATAGCTGCTGTGTTTCTTTCATATCTTTTAACTTCTTCTTTTTTTGGTATCAATTGCAATACTCGAAATTCACCTAAAAATCAATGTAATACTGAAGTTAGCAGTCAGTTGTCAATTTTAAAAATTTTTATAACAAATCAATTACAACAAAAAAATACTTTTAAAAATTTTCACTTGCAATTTTTATTAATTTTCACATGTGAAATTTTTTTTATAATAATTTAATTGTCATCAAATTCTAAGAATATTATTTATATCTGTCTACTTCAGTGTTATAAATCAATTAATATTACTAAAGTTAGCCAACGTTTTTAATTTTTTGATTTTTTTTTTTAATAATTAAATTAGAGCAAAAAATATTACAGTTTTTGAAGTTTTTTACGAGTGAAAATTTTTATGAAAATTAAGTTAACCAACATTAAAAAATTTTTGATTTTTTTTTAAATTAAAAATTAGAACTAAAAAATTATTTTTAAAAAATTCCACGGATAATTTTTAAAATTTTCTACATGTGACAATTTTTGTTTTAATTTTTTAAAAATTATTTTTCAATAAAAAAAAATTCTAAAAATTTTTAATTGTCGGCTAACTTAATTTTCATAATAAATTAATTTTTTAATTTAAAATTGTAAGTACAAATGTAAATATAAATAAAAATCATTGTTAGGTTACCTTGAGTTGTAGAAGCAGTTTTCGAAGCCGTTGAAGATGAGTTATACCTTACACCAGATATTTTAATAAACGCCGATATTGAACATCTCTCCGCAATACAAAACACTGCCATTATTTATTTATTTATTTGATAATAAAAAATGCTGTAAAAATTTTTATTCACACCTCTAAGCACACATGACTCTCCCGAGTGAAAATACAACGCGCATGCGCCAAAACTTCCATGATTTTTCCCCGCTAATTTTGAATCACTCAAATCGCGCGCATACTAAATATTTAGTATCACTTTCTTATCTCCGGATGTTATATTTCCTCGTAATGATTAGCATAAGAATATGCCAGTATAATTTTAATGGTTCAACCCATAGTTTCTTAATCATCTATTAGTAATCCATCAATTAGTAAAGTCTAAAAATTTTACAATGGAAAGTAATAAAATTACGGAAGAATACTGTCAGCAATTTCAAGTCGAAAACACAGAAGAAGAAAAAAATAACGACAGGTGTTCTAGAATTATAGGAGTAACTCCTAAAAAGTTAGAAATTTCAAATGAAGTTCAAGTAATTGATGTCCCAGAATTTTACGAAGATGAAAATGATGACGAAGGTAAATATTGCAATATAGTTTTGTTAATTAAAAATTTTTTTTTCTTGAAAACTTGATTTAGTTTTTTTTTTTTTCTCAACTTCTTTATTTAGGTAATTATTTAAAAATAAATAAATTGACAAAAAGAAGGATGCATACACTATAGTAAAACGGTATACTGACGCAAGAGTTATATTCTGAAATGATGACGTCTTGATCTCGTCCCCTCTTTCTCTGCTACCAACACATCTGTTCTGTGATGGTGACTACTGCCTACCGTTAATATATTTATATCTTGTGTAATCTCTGTGCAGCTATGGCGTCTCCAAGATCAAAATCACCTCGTCCACCTTTATCAGCAAAAAAAGAAGACAAGGAGGAAAGTTTTTGGGACAAAATCGGAACTCTGGGCCGTAAAAAGCGTATAAAAGAAGGTATGTTTAGATTTATTTTGAAAACTTGCTCATACTCAATGTCATCGATAACATCATAAACAATGTCCATATAAGGAGAGGTCCCATGATTTTTATTTAGTAAATTTATCTTGTCAGTTAATTAATTTATCAATGTTTTTACAGTCCAAGAAGTTCAAGAAGAAGGAAAGTATGCTATCGATTCTCCAGGATACGCTGCTAATCCGGATATGCCACCGGAGGATTACACTCTTGATGAAAACGAGGAGCGGTCAATTATTCAACCTGGCTCGCTAGAAGACCCTAAGCTCCAGGAACTTATTTTTATACTTATTGAGTGGATTAACGATGAACTTGCGCAGCAGAGGATTATTGTTAAGGACATTGTTGAAGATTTATACGACGGACAAGTTATTCAAAAATTAATTGGTAACTCTAAACTGTTTTTTGTTTATAATAATTAAATCAGCAGACTTCCAATCATTTTTAAGATTAATTTTATTAAAAAAATTTTTACCAAAAAAAAAATTCTACATGTAGAAGATTTGAAAAATTATGAATGCAATTTTTAAAAATACTTTTTTTAGTTTTACACAAAAAAAAAGGTTCACTTGAGCCAAGAAAATCTTTTTCTTCCTAATTATTTTCTTGAGTGAAAAAAAAATTTTTTTTGACACAAGAAATTTCACTTATTCCAACAATTAATTCTCTTGCTTTAAGAAATACGTATCTTGATCCAAAAAATTAAATATCTCGATAGAAGTAAATTTTCATTAATATTTTTATTGATTAACATATCAAATAATATTGAATCATTTTTTTTTTTCATTCAATATGTATAATTGCACGCTAAAATAATATAAAACGGGTATCAAATATTTAAGAGAAAAATTTTCTCAAGGTGAGAAAATTTTTTTCTCAGCTTAAGTAAGTGGCGCTGCTTCCCTAAAGTATCTAAAAATCTTGATCAAATATAAAAATTTATTGTATCAAGTATTTATGATAATTTGAATTAAGAAAAAATTACTTCCACCAAGAATAGAATTTTAAGAAAAATTTTTACTTCGACCAACACAACTTCGGTTTTCCTTCAGAAAGAATTTTGTCCTCCAGTCAAGAAATTTTTCTTTTTGTGTAATTTAATTATTGGAAAAAAAAAAAAAAAAAAAAAAAAAAAAAAAATTTTAAACGTCTGCTGATTTCAGTATCATTTTTATTTTGAAAAAGTATTTATTGCAAGTATTTAATTGTTAAATTAAATATTTTAGAGAAACTAACTGGCGAAAAACTCGACGTACCAGAAGTGACACAATCTGAGGAAGGACAAAAACAAAAGCTAGAAGTTGTTTTGTCAGCAGCGAACCGTATTCTCGGTCGATATCCGCCGTATCAGTGGAGCGTTGAATCAGTGCATTCAAAAAATATCGTCGCGATATTACATCTGCTGGTGGGATTAGCGCGACAATATCGCGCGCCAGTTAGATTACCAGAGCGTGTCGCAGTGCAGCTGGTGGTTGTCAAAAAAAAGGACGGGCAATTGATTCACCGTACTGTCAGAGAGGAGATAACATCAACGTACGACGATCTAGGAATGCGCTGCGAGCGTGACGCATTCGACACGCTTTTTGATCATCCTCATGACAAGTTACCAGTCGTCAAGAAGTCACTGGTGTCCTTCGTAAACAAGCACCTGAGCAAACTTAATCTTGAAGTTACTGACCTGGATACACAATTCCACGACGGAGTTTATCTTACGCTACTTCTGGGTCTTCTGGAGGGCTTCTTTGTGCCTCTCGGTAGCTTTCATCTATCGCCAAAGACTCACGATCAGAAGGTTCACAACGTTTCCTTCGCTTTCGACCTGATGAAAGACGTCGGCCTCCCGAAGCCTAAAGCCCGGCCTGAAGATATTGTTAATCATGACTTGAAATCAACTCTCAGGGTTCTTTATAATTTATTCACAAAGTACAAGAATATTAATTGATTCGATTATATATTTATCGAGATAATTGTTACAAAAATTAAAAAAGAAATTTTTATATTACTAACAGTCGCACAAGTGCTCTTAATTTATTATAAATAACTAGACTGCCATTTATAAATATTTAATTATATATGCGTGAAATATTTACACTTATTTTTGTATATTAATATTGTTAATAAATGTAACATACGTATTTATAAAAAAAGAAACTAAAATTTATGTAAAACAAATCCTTTATTTTAGTTTATTAATATAAAATTTTATTATTAAAGGTTTAACTTTGCACTTGCGAGTTATGACTTGCCAGAAAAATAAACTGTAAAATAAATAGAGCATTAAAAAAAAAATAATCGAAGAATAGTAATAAAAGCACGAATCTCATATCGCCAAATCTTTATTCGCAATGAAAATCCGAGACGAGGTTTCGAGCAGGTACATAAAGATATTTTACTGACACGCGACGTTATACGCTGGGTATCGAGCGTAATGGTATAAAGTACTAAAGAGGTCTTGCAGTTTCTTTTTGACGCTCAAGGCATCAAGAACTATCGCAATAAGTAATTTTATTATTTAATTATTTTAATATCAATATCCTATGAGTGATTTTATTATTTTTTATTTATCATAATTATTATTTAAATTATCAATGATTAAAAATTGATAGGTGATAAATGGGTGTCGATAAGTCAGAAGATGAAGAAGAAGAAAATGAATCGAAAGAAGGAAGACGGATCAGTTTGTTTGGAGTATACTCCAAAGTATTCAAAGTTATGCTGTCTAATTGGAAGGAATCTATTGAACACACTGAAGAAGAAGATCGTGTAAGTGAGCTTGATGAATTGGTGCTGCCGAGTAATGAAGAGTGGCGTTACCAAGTTTATTATAGACTTGTTGATCTTCAGCGTGAAGTTGATTCTACTTTTGACAAAGAGTAATTACTTTTTTATTAGTTTCAAGTTTAATTACTTAATTGATTAGTAAATTTACTGGGTAGAATTTCGGATGAAGATATAGATGTAGAAGTGAAAAGTCCAGTGCTGAAAGATGAAGTCTTTTGGGAATGGGAACCGATTGCTGAGAATCCGGAAGACTTGATTAGAAATTCTCCAGATATTTTGAATGAAAATTTAGCCAAACGCCAGGAAATATTGCGACGCCTGGAGAGCCCGGAAGGTTCGATGACGGAAGCTTACATGGAGCCTGGATGGAGACTGAACGATATTTTGCATGCAGCAAAAGTTCTGCAAGGGGAATCACTGCCACAGCAGACATCTTATAATGATGAAGTCGAAATGCGACGAGTGTTTGGTTTAGTTTACGACGTTTTACGCTGTAAATATATATTTTATTAGGATTAATATGTTGCGAAATGTTGCGGAATTCCTCTGGTAATCTGCCGGAAATCCTGAGTTTATATTTTAACACAAATCTGAATTCCAGAAGAATCCCCGATAAATTATGGATGAAATCGTAAGTGCTAATTTTATTAAAAACTTCAATGACAATTGGAATAAAACTGTCTATAATTGATAAGAATTTCATTTCATCTATTTCTAGTTTGAAATCAGCAAAAATTCCATTGAAAATCCTCCAAATTTCCTCTGAAATTCCTCGGGATACCCTTAAGTTATCGTAATTGATACTGAATGGACGAAATTGTTACCCATTTTTGCAAATTTATCTATAAAACTGTGAATTTCCATTAATTACTGAATAAAATCGATAAGACATTTACTCTACTTACCTCAAGCCTGAAAACCACAGAAATTTCTACACTGATAGAAGGATTTCTTAACACTTAAGAAGATTTCTCTGTATTTAAGAAATCATTTCTTAAACATCATTTCTTAGTTAAAAAAAATATTTAATATTTATAGTGTTTCTTAGTATTTGAGAAATATTTTTTAAATACTAAGAAATGATATTTAACCCTTCAGAACTCACGTGAATTTTAGTGTCTCACTTGCACTACAGCCCCGTTCTATAAGTCGGATGTTGTTGCGTGAGCAAAATGCTCATTAACGTGAGTGCTGATGAATTAAGAAATGATTTCTCAAAAACAAAGAAATCTTCTTAGATACTTAGAAATCTTTTTATCAGTGTACGAAAGTCCGCAGAGTCTTCCCCGCAATTCTTCCGAATTCCCGTGAAAAATATTAATAATCCGACAAGAAAAAAAAAAAATAACCCACTTTCTCGAATTCTGGCAAAATTTTAAAAAATCTACTTCGAAATTCCTTCGGAGTTCTCCAAGAATCATTTATAAATGGATTCTGTTATGCAATAGTGTGTTAAGTACATAGGATTTCCATAACGCTTAACACATACAGAAAACTATTCCGAGCCATATCTACTAAAATCCAGCTGAAATTCTGCACAGGAAATAGTTTCTAGTAAATCAAAAATGTCATATTTAGATTTATTTTTGTTTCCAATTGTTACTGCAGCATTAATTAAAATTATCACTTACACAATTTCTTCCGGAATTCATGGAGAATTCTTCTGAAATTTAGATTTGTAACAAAATATGAATTCCTCAGAATTTCCGGCAGATCACCGGAGGAATCTCGTAACTTTTTTACCCGTAATTATTAATAATTATTTTAATATAAAGATATTAATTTACCTGGTAAAAATAAATGAAATATTTAGATAAACAGATTCTGAACCAAGTACTCGAGGATGTGGGCTTCTGGATCAATAACAGAGAGCTCAAAAAACGAGAACGGATTGTCTGGCTGCTTTTGTTCGATATGCAAGGCCGTAAATTCATGTCTCCGCCGCAGATTGCTCTCACGGAAATGAGACAAGAACTATTCAAAGCTGCGGGGTTGATGGATATTGAAGAAGCTTTGCTGAAAAATAAGATCAAGATTGCTGCTGGTGTTTCTAGATTGAGGATCGGCGGCTCGGCTCTTACTTTAGGTTTGTCTGGAAGAATTTAAATTAATAATTGATAAATATTTAAATAGAGGTAATTTCATATCAAGTGAAAGGTTTTAGATAAATTATTACCTGCGCACTTGAGAAATGAAGGAATTTGCTGGACGGATGACGAAGCATCCGCTTCAGGATGGGTCAACACAATTAAACTTCCAACTAAAGCAGAGTTTATGGCTGAAATGACCAAAATGGGGTTTAAATTATCAGCCAACTGGCGAAGGCTTAAAGATAATAATTATGCATTCGATCCCATTTGTCCGAAAGTTGTGATTCTTCATGAAAAAATTCGCGAACAATTGGCTAGATCTACCTTAGTTCGGGAATATCGTTTTATTTTTCTGGTAAGTATTGATATTATTATTAATACTTTCTACAATTTTCACTTATGTTTCTTGGAAAAATTAATGAAGTTAATAAAATAGTATAATTTTAAATTACGAAATTAACATCAGATTCATACACTAAAAAAAAAAATTAACTTGATTAGAGATCAAAATTCTTGAATCAAAAAAATTATTTTGAAGATCTTTATGGTCTTGGTTTAAATAGATAAATTTTTGAACTGAGGGATGTTTGTTGATTTGAGTAAATTTTACTTGATTAAGAATTTTTCTTCTTGAATTAAGATAATTTTTTTCCCGTGTAGTAATTTTTAAAATTTATTTATTTATTTACTTAAAATATCTAGACACAGATCATAAATGGCGATTTTGTTACAATTTAAATCAGTCTTTTTACAATAGGATTTATACAAGGTTTAGCTTAACTAAGTATAGATATTTATTATACTGATTAGAATTAACTTAAAAAATTTTTTTATTGTTTTTTTATTTGAAAAAAAAAAAAAAAATAGTAAAAATTAATATTTTAACATGATGGTAGTTTATTTTGTTAGTATTTATGTGCAGAATATATGATTAAAATTTCAGAAGGATCTTTAACTAAAAAATTATGAAAAATCTTACCAAAATTTAATCTGCGAGCCTTTGCTCGAAACATTTAATATATATCTTCGGGAATTCTTAGACACATATACGTTCGAAAAATGTAAAAAATAAAATCAAATTTTCAAAAGTGATCAACTAGACTACACCCTTAAAATTTAATTAAATATAAATTTAATTTAAACAGTGCATTTTTACCAGTGCATCTAATTAATATTAAATTAATGGAAGAAATTAAAAAATTACTAATGAAGACATGTACTAAATTTTAAATTCTTATTTTTAGCCTATAATTGACTCATTGAAGCTAAAAAAAGTCTCAAACATTGGCTATTTTTAGTATAATATAAATAAAATTATAAAAATATAACAATTGACTGATATAATCAATACAGGAACGTTCATTGTGTTTCGGAGCAGCATCATTGGCAAAGACAATTCGTGTGTCTCATCTCTGCGGTCCAATAATCCTGACACATCTGATAGCCCCCCGGCATACTGGGTACTTGGCTGGTCTATTAATTGACATCGAGGACGCTGGAAGACTCCTAGCATTTGGCGCAGAATCAAGACGTGCTGAATACGAAGCTTATTTAGCAAACCTCGGGATCAATGAAAAGCAATGTAGAATATTTTCTGAAAGGTATGTTAATTTTTCCATCTGAAATAACTAAAGTGTAATTATAATATTTATTCGGCAGTTACAAAACAGCCCCGGGGTTCGCAGAACTGGAGCGTTCAACAGTAGTATTAGCAACTCCTCCATGCTCTTACACGGGCTTAACAAACATAGTCGACCTAATAGTTGCACGAGGAGGTGACACGGATCTGCTCGAGTCGCTGACTAACGTCGACGACCAAGCGCAATTAGAACGACCGCGTAAACTATTAGCTGAGCAAATGACTTGCTTGAAGTACATACTCACCAGGCCCAATGTTCAGCTACTCATATATGAAGCACACAGTACTTTGCCTTCAGAGACCGTTGAGATGCTTCAGCAGGTTGTTCAGTATGCAAACAAGATGGCCGTTGACAAGCACACTCGTGAACACTTGGTATGAGTTTTCTTCTTTCAAAGCTTTGTTTTCACTTTGAAGGCACGCTTTATTCTCTCCTGAAAATAAACAACGTTTAAAAAATCAAAAAGTGCCCAGCTTTTTACGTTCAAAGAATAATGAAAAATATATTACTAATTCATAAAGTAAAGTAAGGAAGACAATTTTTTATTGTCAATTATTGGAGTAATTTCTATTTCAAATATTTTATGTAAAATAACAAACAGAAAAAAAACTTAGATTTTCATTAATTATAATTAAACGATACCAAGTTAAATGGCTATGCGAAACACCAACTATAAAAGGAACAAAGTAAGACTATTAAAAAAAAAAAAAAAAATGACGTAAATAATGAATTTTTTATCGAGTTATCGTGTTTCCAAATTACAAAAATTTTTTTATTACTTGACGGAAACAAATTTGTTAGTTTATTTTAATGACTTTATCGTTTCTATTACACTGAATTAATTTTTGAAAATCGCAGAATTAATCTTCATTGAATTATCTGTACATTGATAAAAAATTAACTGGATGCAAGAAAAAAATTCTTGAACCAAAAATATAATTTTAAAGAGTTTGATCATCTTAAATTAAGTGAAAAAATTTTTTATCTAAGAAATTAATGCTCTTCGTTCAAGTTAATTTAATTGATTCAAGAAATGTCTTACTCAAAAAATCGATTTTTTTTTTAATGTCTTATTAAATTCTACAACATCTGTAGAATATTGTCCTAAAGTTTCAAATCGATCCGAATAATAGTTTCAAAGATACAGTTTTAAAAAATTGTGCGCTCAAGTTACTATTGTCAATCAAAATTTTAAACGCGTTTTTCTCAAAACTATATGTTTCAAGATTTCTTGAGAACTACTCAACCGATCTTGATGAAATTTTAGACAGGTCTTTGAAATATAATTTACAAGGTCTGGAACGGAGGATTTTCTTTTTTCAATTATAACTATTTTAAAAAAAATGCCGAGAAATTTTAGCCAAATTTTTCATTTTTTTGTAAAAACCTCTGCCAAAAATCCAATTTTCATTTTTTTTCCTGCGTCCAAGTCTTAGTTTGAAGTTTTAACTAAAACAAATTTTTTTTTTCACTTAAAATAATCCTGCTAGGAGTTCTGCTGTCAATGCGGACGCATCTTTTTTCCGAGGGCTCGACGCAAATGACATTACAATGGCAGAGCTTATAAATTTTTTTTTTTTTTAATTTCAGTAAACCCTCATTAAACATGTATCTTTAAGACAGTAAAAAGTTTGAATAAAATATTTCATTTTTTATATTAAAAAAAAATTGTTGAAAATAGACCATTTTTTCTCCGAGGAAACCCATGTAATCCCTTAAGACGATTAAACTCTTCAAAATGATATTGTTGGTTCAAAAGTTTTTTTCTTGAATCAAGTTATTTTTTATCAATATACAATAATATACAAATTGTTTTGGTTCCGTGAACTAAGAAATATATAAAAATAATAATAGTTGCAAAGAAGAGGCGAAAAAATTTTTTTCAATCGTAAAGCACTCTTAATAGAGACGCTTCGCATTATAAGTCGTGCAAAATCGATTTTATTACAAAATAAATTCTTGAAGCGTATTTATTTTAATTTGTCAACGTTTGAATTTTTTCAGCCTCGTAAGAGAACTCCCACTAAAGACTCTAGCCCTAAGAGTGGTGGAAGATCCTCGAGATCTGGAAAACGACCGTTGCTTCAAGAGTCCCGTACTAAGAGCTCTGGCGACGAAGATGACGAAGAAGAAATCTCAAGCTCTCCAGTGCCGCAAGTTCAAGTGCCTGACAGTGATTTATTCGAGATAGGAAATATTTTCGAGCTGTACGGGCATCACAATAATGAACAAAAGGAAGTAATCGACAATCCGCTTGCTGAAGACGGATGTTATCTGGCGGTAGTTCGGCGGAAAGAAATGATGCAATTCAACTCGTTGTTTATGATCAAAGTTGCCGAGTCAAAAGGTCTTTTCGGGAATCCCCAGGCTTCCAAATCCCCGGTGCCGGAGCAGCAGTCTAGAGAAGAAACTTCACCGACGTCTCCGACACCCACCATGCCAACCGCGATTAAAAAACTCAAGAAAGGAAAGGGGAAAGGAAAGAAGAAAATAGTGAGATTAGATCGCATTACTGCGCCAACTCATTCCTCGATGCTGAAAGTTGGAAGTCGCAGAACTTCTAGGCATTCCAGGCAATCTATCGACAATGAATCATGCGAGAGTTTCTCTGTCTCCAGTGTTAGATTGTCCTGTCCGCGATACAGCGAGCGGGTAGCACGCGACGAGCGTTTTATCAGCTTCCAAGTACGGGAAACCAGACGCCAAGATGTCAGAAGGTGGTGGGAGCAATCCGCGACTTTCCTGATCCACGCTGCAAGATGCGAGCCCTGCAAATTCAGGATCTTCCATACTGATCCTTGGACCAAGAGGGTTCTCTATGCGCCGAGGGTCCAGCAGATTGTCTTCCCTCATGATGATGATGATCTTCATTGATTTATTTGAACCTTCCTGTAATATATAAATGTGTAAATGTACTTTTTTTGTTATAATTATAATTTATTATATATAATATATTGTAAGTAAATATCATTTATTCTTATCTTGATTCTCTTGTATTATGAGTAATTTTTTTTTAAGAAAGATCGATGGAAGAAATGAAATGCGGGTTGGATCTCCCGTCTCAAGTGACAGAATCGCGTGACGCTGAAAACGAGTTTTCATTTTTGTTAAAAGCTAAATGTTTACCTCTTACACGACACACTCGGTTCGGAACAACAACGGGTAACTATTTTGACACCTCACACAGGTTTATTATTAATATCCATGACATTTAATGCGTCATTTATCACGAGGAATTCATTATGCAGTGCTTGGATAAAAAAATTTTATAATTACTATTATTTTGCTAGATGTTTTGCGTGTCTAAAAATGTCCTGTCTCTAATGCCAAAATAGCTACAATTTTTTTTTTTATTTACTTGCATTGAATATAAATTAACGGAGTATTTGCATGCAAATAGTTGGAACCAAGAAGACTGAAAAACAAAAAGCTACTGAAATTGGATTTGAAAGTTACCTTGTGTTTCAAAGTTCAGTGAGACAAAAAATGTTTTTTAGAATCTATAATTAGTTGAAAATCTATCTAATATTTTAGGATTTTATTTTTTATTACCTAAATAATAAAAATTAAGAAAATTTAGAGAATTGTTAAATTTAAGTGACTTGGCGTTGAGGATTTAAATCTTGAGTCAGTCGTCATTTTCATAAATAAAAAAATTTCGAAATAATCTACGGGGGCCAGACTTTAAACAAATTTCTTTTTATGAAATTAATTAACCCATTTTAAATATAGTCATATTTAATGTTCGTAAAATAAATACACGGAAAAAAGAAAAATAGAAAAATTACATTATAAATACGGCTGCTCAATTTTAAAACACAGTAACTGCAAAATTTTTATTCCTAATTTTTTTCTAATATTGCTGCATTTTTTATAACTTTTAGACCTTAATTTCAAGTATTTTTTCTTAAAAATATTTATATTCAAGTATTTTCTACTCATAAATCAAATTTATCGTCAATTTGGCAAGCAAACTTTTTTTTAATAAGAAAAATTTTAAAAAATTTCTAAATGTTAGTTACTGTATTTTGAAATTGGGCAGCCGAATAGTAATGTGTCCCGCTGTATTCAAAATTAAAAAAATTACAGTTCGAAATAACATTTTTCTAAATTCAAACTTTGAATATTAATTTTCAGAGCTTTCAATGATGTAAATATTACATTCTACAATGTAATTCTTATAAAATTTGTAATAATTACAATCTGAAACTGTAATTTTTCCAGTTTTCATTACGGAGCGCTACGTTACATTATATAATGTAATTTTTCTATTTTTCTTTTTTCCGTGTATTTATTTTACGAACATTAAATATGACTATATTTAAAATGGGTTAATTAATTTCATAAAAAGAAATTTGTTTAAAGTCTGGCCCCCGTAGATTATTTCGAAATTTTTTTATTTATGAAAATGACGACTGACTCAAGATTTAAATCCTCAACGCCAAGTCACTTAAATTTAACAATTCTCTAAATTTTCTTAATTTTTATTATTTAGGTAATAAAAAATAAAATCCTAAAATATTAGATAGATTTTCAACTAATTATAGATTCTAAAAAACATTTTTTGTCTCACTGAACTTTGAAACACAAGGTAACTTTCAAATCCAATTTCAGTAGCTTTTTGTTTTTCAGTCTTCTTGGTTCCAACTATTTGCATGCAAATACTCCGTTAATTTATATTCAATGCAAGTAAATAAAAAAAAAAAATTGTAGCTATTTTGGCATTAGAGACAGGACATTTTTAGACACGCAAAACATCTAGCAAAATAATAGTAATTATAAAATTTTTTTATCCAAGCACTGCATAATGAATTCCTCGTGATAAATGACGCATTAAATGTCATGGAAAAAAAAAAAAAAAAAGAAAAAAAAAATGTCATTTGTTAAAACATGAAAAAACTGTAAGTGCAATTTTTAAAAAATATTTTTTATTCTAATTTAATTATTAAAAAAAAATCAAATAATTAAAAACGTCGGCTAACTTTAGTATCATAATTTTTTTTAAATAATTGATTTCTTGAAAGAAATCCTATAAATTATCATGTTAGCTAAATGAAGTTGATAAACAAAACCTAAAAATGATCAGAAGTTAACTAAAATTTAAAAATAATTTTATTCATTAATTAAAAAAAGACAAGTTAATTGTTTATGAGTTTTTAAGAATAAATATAAATAAATAATTAAATTTCTTTTTAGGTAAAAAAATAAAAACAAAAATTTATGAAAGTCGTAGAAATTTCAAGAGAAATCATTACAAAGTAAGATATATAAAGTGACAAGTAATTAATTACTATAATAACTAAACTGATTGAATTAAATTATTGACAATGAGATTCGCTAAATGATATGATTAGCTATCGAGTGATCTCAAGTCCACACAAATGAAGTACACGACGTGGACATAAGTACGTGTATGTAACACATAGAAGCCCGAGAGTAAGCAGTTGACACGAATTAAAATGTAAGTGACTCAGCAAAGGATTAGACATCGAAGGGAGTCAAGAGATGAAGTATGAGTAGCGGCCTCGGAGGAGAAGGAGGAGGCGGTGGATATACACAACATACAACATACTACAAGCAACATACTACCAGCCAGACTAAGAGGAGGGAATCTTGGATGTCGCTGCTATGTTGCCCGTATAGTATTATAAGTATCGCGGGTATGTGATGAGCGTCGATGTACTTATGCCAGAGACGTGTTACGTCTTTGCGGGAGTCGTCGGGAGTCGGCAGTAAACCAAGGCGACAGACACGAAACACGAGGCTTCTGCATACTTGCGCCTTTCAACTTCTATTCGATCGCAATATTTTATCCGTACATTTACATTATTGTTTACTAAGTGCCAATAGTCTGTGTTATGTTCTTGGAATTTTTCACTTGCGACAAACAAAATATTTCCCAATTGTGTCACTAAAATCGCTGAGCAAGTCCTTCAACTTCAGATCGGATATGACAGTTTTTTTTTCTTCACCGCTCTGTAAATATATTTATATTATTATGCTGTTAAATTAAATTACAATAGTTTACACAGTGATAATATTATGAAGCTTTACGTAATAACTGCGCGGTTTATTTACACTTTAAATACGTATCAGATAATACGTTACCTTACTATGATCTATCTCTACTACGGTGGTGTTCAATAATCTGAGTTTATATGAAAGAAGACTATATATATACATATTTACTAATGTGATGATAAATTGCTGCGAAGGAGTTTGAGAAGGCGTTGGTCTTACGCCTCTTCATTTTAATAAAATTATTAGATTATTTTAATGCTATTTTAATGCCCAGTTAAAAAAAATTAAACACCATTTTATATGTTATTAATAAAATGTTGTATGACGTTAAAGTTAGCAGTTACTTGACCATTTTATGAAAATTAAGTTAGCCGACATTTATAAATTTTTAGAATATTTTTTTATTGAAAAAATGCTTACAAAAAAATAAAAAAAAAATTTGCACGTGTAAAAAACTTCAAAAACTGTAATGTGCAATTTTAAAAAAAAATTTTTTTGATCTAATTTAATTATTAAAAAAAAATCAAAAAATTTAGAACGTCGGCTAACTTGAATGACATGACCATTTTTTAATTTTTTTTTAACAAACAAATTTGTTCCAAAAAATTATTAAAAAAAAAATGCATTTTTAATTTTTAAAAATTTCTCCATGTCAATTTTTTTTTTTTTTTTTTCATTTTTTTTGCCATAATTTATTTGTCAAAAAAATTCCAATAATTATTAAATATCTGCTAAATAAAATTTCATAATGTCGTTTAATACTTGAAAATTTTTTTGCTACAAATTAAAAAAAAAAATCTTTAGTTTCTTCCGGCTGACAGATGACCATTTATAGATAAACTTTTTATCGCACGGTATCCTGTCGACGATTGAAGCATCCTGTGTTATTTTATTAATACATATTTGTGTACGAATAAATATATTTAATATTTAATAAAAATTAGAAGCATTTAGAAGGAGACTTATACTTGCTAAATAGCAATACAAGTGATACACTTAATGAGTCGTTGAAAGACAACTATGTATTCATACCAAGCAAGTTGACACTGATGGACATTAGAGACTGATGAGACATTTGTGGATTATTTAACGAGATAAGTTACTGACGTCAAACTTAAAATATGGCTTTCGATGCTGAGCTTGTTACTATCCTGAACGGTAAATAATATTTATTTTATTTTATTATTGTCAATAGTTATATTTATGGATTTTAACTTACTTACTTGTGTTTTTTTGTCAGATCTTGTTAAATTCCTTGAGCTGCTGTCCAAAGAAATAAACCTGCCGGATACGCTGGAGAATGACAGAAGTAATCTTCTGAGGCGCTCAAAAACAAGCTTGGCATCGGCGGGTCAACGATCCGCCTCGCCGGAGCCTTACCTTGACATGAATGCCGGGAAAGGTAAAGGTCTCTCGCTGGTCAAGAAAGAACCTAATGGTATCAATGACAACAACAATCATAATCATCATCGTCAGCAGCAGCAAGTGACTGAGTACATTGACTCAGATAATCCCCGGGTGTCGAGGTACTCCGCGCAAGATTACTATGAAACGTTTCAAGAGTTTACTGCAAAGCCTTCGGTGGATGATGAAGAGGACAAGTTGAAGAGTATTTATCGAAGCTTTTCTACTGAGCAGACACGCAGCAAGTGCCACAAATGTGGTCCGTTGTTTCAGAAAGAGGAGCGTAGGCTGTTTGGATTTCAGCTCTTTGATCAATTCCGCGAGCTTTGGATTGGTAAGATTGTTTTTAACTGATAAATTTCGTGTCTTTAAAACTAAATGGCCGTGAAAATAAAATTGATGAATATTTAAAATATGTTATTTTTTAAATTATTATTTCGCGTTCCAGATGCCTTAAGGGCGTATAAAAAATTTTTTATTGAGAACCGACGTGTTTCTGTATGAAACGTGCAGAAATGCGAAAAAAAAATTTTTTCTCCCAACTAAAAATTTTTTTTGAACTTGGAAAAAAAAATATGATTTTTATTAAGTTAAAGTACCGAGTACTTGAACACATAAAAATGAGACCAATACTTGAACAGACTTTTCGAATTGTTGTAATACAAAATCCGTATATTTATTATGAGTAATATGCGTATGTTATAATTATTCAATGATACAGTAATTGATATCTATTAATTCTTTCAATTTTATAAATCAAAACAATTATATTTTTGTTAACTTAAAAGTTGTCATGTCGAGAATAGCCGGTAGATGCTATTTTTTTTTTTTTTTTTTTTCATGAAAAAGGTACTAAACGTACACTGAGAAAAAAAAATAATTTTATTAAGAAAATTTTTTTGATACAAGAATTTATGTTCTTGAAAATTTTCAAGAATATATATTCTTAGCTCAAGAAATTGTTAAATTGATTTGAAATAATTTTTACTTAATTTAAATAAAGCTATTCTTTTATTTATCTATTATCCAAAGATAAATATTGATGTTCTTCTCTTCAGAAATTAATAATTAATAATAATAGAATATTTGATCGTCAGCGAGTTTCCTGAGCTAAGAAATTGCTTATTGAGCAAAAGTAGTTTTTTTTCTCAGTATAGACCGAACAATCAGTCAAAAAAACGGTATATCATCATTTTAAGTAAAAAACATTGTACCACCCAATGAAATAGTCTTTTTTAAATAATAAATATTTTTTGCAAAGACATAAACTATAATTTTTATAATAAATTTTAGCATCTAACTATACCTCCAAATTTTCAAACCTGTACCCAGAACTTGAACAAGCTGGGGCCGTTTAATTTTAACAGCACTCTAACTTCTAATAGGTTTATAGACTAGTGATCAGCATTGTGATTTGTGTTAATTACTGCAAATTAAATAAGTTTTATAGCTAAAAATTAGTGTAGTTAAAAATTATTGAACGTTTTGAATTGAGTTTTTTTGATTTATAATTGAAAATTTACTTTGTCATTCATAAAAAATGTAATTAAAAAATTAAATACAAATATTACTCATTTTTAAATGAACATATTAAATATTCATAGTATTATTTTTAATACTATTCAATAATATATTATAATTCTTTAGATATTTCAATAGAAAGTTGAAAATTTTTAGTGTGTCTATTGCCATATATTTTATTAGTTCAACTACTGCTCCCGGATTGTTCAACTACTGCGGCTTATCAGAATTGATTGTTCAACTACTACTCCTTTCATTGTCTGTCTTAAAAATGTTGTCAAAATATAAATATTCTATTATCTTTGTTATTTTGTGCTTCAATCAATTCAAAATCATTTATGTTTTCATGAAAATCACTAATTTAAACTAATAATTATATTTTTATTTATTAAAAGTAGGGTCAAATACGTTTTACTTTGAAACCTGTTCAACTACTGGGTACTTTACCTTATACGCCCTTATGGCATCTGTAACGCAATTTGTTTTTATATTAAAAAATTTTATTTGGTATTTAAATGCCTTTTAGAAATTAAAAACACGATTTGTCTTGATTAGTTAATTAATAATTACTAAAAGTGAGTATGCTTGGGGAATTTTAGGCTTCGTGGGAACACACTTGCTGCTATACGCCACCAAGAATGACAAACAACCGAGTGACGTAATTTCAATTCGTGGATACTCGGCACGAGCGGCTACTGACTATATAAAAGATTTTGAACGCAGTAAATCTGCCTTTGAAATATTTTGTCCCGGCGATAAGACGTATCAATTCATTGCCAGGACCCCTAAAGAAATGGAACAGTGGATCGCGGTAATCTCCCGGGCAGGTGTAAAGAAAGAGAGTGAGACAGATAACGTGGATTCACAACTGTGGCCCGAGGAAGAGTACCAAGATGTTGGCGCCGAAGCTAAGGAAAATGAAGGTATCGAGGAGGTTGAGTTGAGAAAAAAAAAAACAATAGCTGGGGTCAATGGTGACGCAAACCCGCCGCCATTACCTGCACGAATACCGCGGAGACTTCCGTCGCTTCCTCATGAAGATAAAAACAAGTCTGTTGATTTCACGGAGGAGGCTTACTATGAGGACGATATTTATCAGATGGTCGAGGAGTTCAAACAGCCGACTATGTATCAGAATGTTGATAAGGTCAAAATTGCCAAAGATAAAGTTAAATTGCCGGTTATGGAAACTTACGATGACATTGTGGGTAAAAAAGAACAAAAGGTTAAACGGGAAAGTAAAAATTTAAAAGATACTTATGATGATATTCATAGTCAAGTTAAAGAGGAAAGAAGTTCTGTAATGTATGATGATGTCGAGGCTGTTGATAATAAAAATGCCAAAGAATCGCCGAAGAAAAAATCATTTTTAAATCGCGTGAGGTACAAAAAAGATTCCAAGAAAGAGGAAAGTAAGAAGAAAAAAGTTAAAAATTTACCAAAGGAAGTTCACTCAAGTGTTAAAGAAATAAAACCTGATGATCAAGATACGAAACCAGATATTAAAGATGCGAAACCTGATAATCGTGATATAAGAGCCGATTTGCAGGAAAATAATCAATTGTTGGAGCTACCTACCTACGATGATGTATCGGATCTTGCCGGTGAATTTAATAAAAATACGCTTGATAATAATAACATGGCAGAGTATAATTGTCCACCAGCTCCGAGGCCTATTTATGCAAAACCACCGACGATACCGACTCCAGTAAAATTTGCCGAAGAACCAGAAGAATTTTACGACGACATTGGCTCGTTGAGAATTGTTATAGAAGAAAAATTTCAAAATAATAATGAAATAGTTGCTCACAATGAGTCATCACTGTGCGTTAAAGATGAACAGTCAAGAGTTAAGAATTTGTCACAGAGTGAGTTGCGGTCAACGACAAATGCCGTGGACGATGAGTTGGAGCATTACCAAGTACCACGGTCACAGGAGCCAATTGACTCGGGTCAATTAGACGTGACAGCAGCCACCACTACTTTAACAAACGTTAAAGAAGAACTTTACGACGACATTGCAATACTCGCAGACTTCCGTGCAAGGTCACGTGACTCCGGGTGCTCAAGTTCTTCCTCGGATAAGACTGTTAATAATGTTACTAAAGCCTGGAATCGTTTTGCCAGCGGCAGAAAGCCTAAAGTTCTTAACGAACTGACCGCTGCTGAGAAAAATACCAGACGGTCAAGCAGCCAGGAGTTTATTGACACCTGTCTTGATAGCCATGAAGACGAGGGTTTCAAGCTCAATAAATTTCAAAAATTAATCAATAAAATGGAGTCGTCTCTGAATAAAACTACGAAACCTATTTCTTCTATTATCCATAAATCTCATGATGAAAATTAAATTTAACGTAACTATTAATTAATAATAATAATAATAATAATAAAAATAATAATAATTAATATATAATATATATAGTGTATATTTTGTAATAATTCTTAATATATGTGTTTGTAATAAAAGTTTTAATTAATTAATTAAATCCTAGGTAATTAATTCATTTTTTTATATTATTTAATTTAACCACTCAGTGGCTGTAAGACTTTTATTCAAATAATTCCTGATTTATTAATGAGCTTTGCCAGGAATTTTTTTAACAATATACCATTAAAAATTCCAACATTCATTTAAAATATTCATTAAATTTGACACTCAGATAACTAACAATTTCATTGTAATATTTAGCTCCTACTAATTTAGATTTGTTAAAAAATATAAACATTTCTTTAAAGATAAAATCTTTTTTAACTATACCCAACTCTTGATAATATTTAACAGGCAATTTTGTTTGAGCTTCTAGATCCTTTACAATTATATCCGACAAATCTTTATTGTAACTTGGTAAAAATATTAGTATCAAAACAAAGAAGATGCTGAAGAGCAAAGTTGCTAAAATCCCCGAGATTAAAATATTGATAAAGATACTGCAGGTTCCTCGAGTGGTTTTCTTAGGAGAAACAGTTTCGTGTTCTGGCTCACCGTTGTTTTCTTCAGCGACGATAGCTTCAGTTGCGGGAGATACCTTGATGATTTTCTCAGCATTTTTCTTCTTTTTCTTCTTCGTCTCTTTTTTTGCCGGAACATCTGCAACAACTGCCTTCCTGCGTACTTTTTCTTCTTCGATCGACTGCTTTACTTGTGATAAATAACTAACAATATTTTTAGCACAGGCCTGACAATCACTGCTGTTGCTGCAAGGACCAGCTACACTTGCAACAGCTGCTGTCAGTGGATTATCCTTTAGATCCAGCCATTTTAAATTTTTTAACTCGCCTAAACTCAATGGCAATCTACTGATCTAAAATAACATAAAAAAAAAAATTATTATTATCTTCAATTATAGATAATCATAATGTTGGAATGAATAGACGTGATTTAAAAAAATGTATTTTTTAACTCTTGAAAAACATTAGCTTTTAAAAATTGAAGAACAATCATGTTTAAAATTCAATTTTTTTATCACTTATTTCATGGTCAGACTAAGGCATAAATTTTTTAGACTTATCTTTTATTTTTTTTTAATATAGTCGAATATTAGTTTAATTATCTAACTAGGGGATAGAAAATTTCAATTACAAATTTTTGAGACAAAATGATAATTTAAATGTTCTTTACTAACTGTTACTTTTTTTTTTTTTTTTTTTTTTTTTAATGAATAGTAAAACCATTAATACCATTGATAACGTTAAAATTTATTTGCATTCATTTAATAAATTTTTAATTTTCTTTTCTTTTCTTTTAATTAAAAAAAAAAACTTTTTTTATTCATAATTTTTCACAAAGTAAAAATTGAATTATATCTAGTTTTTTTATTTAAATAACACACTCTAAAATTTTATTTTTATCCCAACAATTTAATATTAAGGGGGAACACCACTGTGATGATCGAAAAAAAGAGATGATTTTCGGGAATTTTTTTGACAGGGAAAATAAAGGAACTTGGGGATCGGATTTTTTTTTATTTTATTAAGGGTACATTAAAGATTATTACCCTAAATTAATTATTACCAAGTTATTAACAATCTCGTAGAGCACTAGAAAAAATTTCCTCCTCCATGGTCGGTTCGATAACTGAAAAACGGATCATCTGAAAATAAAAACTCAAACTGCTTTTTAATCAGTAAGGATGTAGTTATCGTCGCACGTACGGAATTTTGAAAATTTTAATTTTTTTAAAAATGGCGACTAATTGAAAATTTTCTCACTATTCTCACCGTTTTTTTTTGTTTTAACCCGGCTAAAAAAATCTTTAAAATAAAAATTTTTCAAATTCCGTAGGTGCGACGATAACTACATCCTTAATTATTAAAAAGCAATTTAGGTTTTTATTTTCAGATGATCTGTTTTTGAGTTATCGAACCGACCTCGGAGGGGGAAATTTTCTCCAGTGCTCGACGAGATTGTTAATAACTTTGTAATAATTAAATATTTTTTAATAAAACTTTAGGGTAATAATCTTTAATGTAGCCTTAATAAAATAAAAAAAAAAAAACCCGATTACCAAATTCCTTTATTTTCCCTGTCGAAAAAATTCCCGAAAATCACCTCTTTTTTTCGATCGTCACAGTGGTGTTCCCCCTTAATAAAAAAAATATACATATTAAAGATATTTAAAATTATGTCCATAATTTTAAATAATTATATTCAATATTCAATAATATATAAAGGGTAATAGAAACTCACTAATCAGTTCTATGAAATTTGGAGTATAGTTAAGATGAAATTACATCGTACGTGATATTTTTTTTTTTCATTAAAAAAAAGAAAAATTTTTAAATAGTTAAATAAATAAATACCTGATTACTATAAAGGTCTAAATGCCGCAACTGTCTCATCTCTCCAATATTTTCAGGTATCTCAGTCAACATATTTTTACTTAAATCAAGTTTTATTATATTTGTGAGGCTAACTATAGTGTTCTGAAAAATTTATAAATAAATTAATCAATTATTAACAACAACAATAATTATAAAAAATAAATACTTACTGGAATTGAAACTAGCGAATTGTTCGACAAATCCAAGCATGTTGCTTTTTTAATAGGAGCCTAAAAAATAAAATCATTGATTATTATTAATAATTTATGACAACAATAATTCAACAATTAAAATATAAATACTTACAATTTCACGTATTGGCACTTCTCGCAGATCACAATAACTTAAATCCAGAGTATCATCTTCTAATTTATCTTTAACTTTTATTTTATTAGTCATTTTGGATATTTGTTTATATATGTACAATTGTTTATAACAAAAATTAAAAGTTTATTTATTAAATATATGACTATGTGTATGTTTGTAAAGCACAGTAAAATAATTTACCGGTACTTAACCTAGTGCACACGTAAGCAAAAGATGACAGTTAATTTTTGAATAAACTCGCCATCAGATGACAGCACTTTTG
Source organism: Cotesia congregata (assembly GCA_905319865.3). NCBI lineage: Eukaryota > Metazoa > Arthropoda > Insecta > Hymenoptera > Braconidae > Cotesia > Cotesia congregata. Next base: position 5,979,501 of record CAJNRD030001118.1, on the reverse strand, counting down.
TTAAAATAAATGAAAAGGAGTAATTGTTTCTGTAGTAGTGTATAGAAAAACTCCAATACAAGTATAGAAAATAAAATAGTTGACAGTTTAACTCGATTTTTCTTTAAACATTACAAGTTACAGTGGATTCTCGGTAAGAAGTTGTTTAATTTAAAGTTAAAAAAAAAAAATTATTAATACGCCACTGTTTTTTTTTTTTTGTTTTTTCAGATAAGCGTATCATTGTGATTGGGGCTGGTATTTGAGATAACAGTTACAACAATACAAAAGACTGAGTAATTAATTTTTAATTTATCGCTGGTCTTTCATTACAATTTAAAATTAAACAGAATATTTGCAATTGAGGCGTATAAGCAACAATGGCACCGACAATCCCAAAGGCTTTGGCTAAACTTTATGGGTAATTTATTTACAATAATAATTTTATTGAATAAAAATAAATTTTAAAACTCTATTCTAATAATATTTTTGTTTTTTCTTAAACAATTTATTTTAATTTTAATTATTTATTATTTAACAGGTACATTGACGAGCATAAAAAAGAGTATGTTGATACATTGAGAGAAGCTGTGGCCATAAAATCCGTGTCATCATGGCCGGACTCTCGAAGCGAGTGTGTCAAGATGATGGAGTGGATGGAGAAGAAGATGAAAGCTCTAGGAGCTAGCACTGAGTTGGCAGATATCGGTATGGAAAAATTGCATGACGGAAGAGAAATTCCATTACCGCCGATTTTGGTCGGTAGTCTTGGAAATGATCGTAGCAAGAAGACCGTTCTTATTTATGGACATCTTGATGTTCAGCCTGCGTTGGTTGAGGACGGATGGGATACCGAGCCGTTTACTTTGATTGAGAAGGACAATAAGTTATTCGGGCGAGGCAGTACTGATGACAAAGGCCCAGTTTTGTGCTGGTTACATGCATTGCAAGCGTACAAAGCTATTGGGGAAGAAATTCCGGTTAATGTAAAGGTAAAACACCTGTTCAATTACTTAGAAAGAGATAAGAAATCATAAATTTGGTAATTATTTACAACTGAGATCAAACCATGATGGGACATGTTAATTTCTTTTTTTTTTTAATTAAATTGATCAATTTTTTTTTAAATTGTTCGTTTTTTAATATACTTTTCAAAAAAAAAAAAAAATATATCAAAAACATCAAAAAAAGATAAAGTATAAATTTTATCAAAAGACATGAAAGCCGATTTTTTTTCCAACTTTTAAAGGCAAAAAAGCTATCGAAATCTTTATTGTTTCTTCTTACGACATTTTTTATCATAAATGTGCCGTAAAAACAAGCAGAATAAAAAAAAATTAAAAAATGTTAGTTTTTCACCCTAGTTATGGCCCAAAATGTGATGATTATATCGCGTTCCAGATACCATAAGGGCGTATACCAGCAAAAGGTCCTGGTGAAAAATTATAAGGACGTATAAAAATTTTTTTTTCGGAAATAGACGTAGTTTCGTTCGAAATGTGCAGAAATGCTAAAAAAAAATTTTTATACGCCCTTATGGCTCCCGGAACCCACCTCGGATGCCAAAAAGGCGTATAATAAAAATTCTATTATTTTTTCTAAGTCCAAAAAAAATTTGTACTTTGAAGAAAATTTTTTTTGCATTTCTACACATTTCATAAAAAAATAATGACATTAAAGTTAGCAGTCACTAGAGAATTTTTTAACAAAAAAATTTGTTCCAAAAAATTATTTTTAAAAAATTGCATTTTTAATTTTTTAAAATTTCTACATGTCATTTTTTTATATTTTTTTTTTTGTCATATTTTATTTGTTAAAAAAAATTCTAAAAATTATTAAATACCTATCTGCTAAATTTATCATCATAAAAAAATAAGTTGATTCCCGAAAAAAAAAAAATTTTTTTTTTTTTGGAACCGACGTATTTTTGTACGCTACATGCAGAAATGCAAAAAAAAAATTTTCTCCAAACTAAAAAATTTTTTTGGCTTTAGAAAAATAAACAGAATTTTTATTATACGCCCTTATGGTTCCCGGGTGCCATAAGAGCGTATAATTTTTATACGCCCTTATGGCATCTGTAACACAATATGATGATTATGTATTTTGTTAATTTGCCATTCGGCTTATGAGGCCTTGTTATAACTGTTGATAAATAAATAAATAAATAAAATGGGATTGACCCCACTTGTAAATAATAACCATAAATTTTAGTAAATATACCAATTAACAAAAGAAAAATTATAAATAATAATAATGTTTTGCAGTTTGTCTTTGAAGGAATGGAAGAGAATGGTAGCGAAGGCTTAGATGAATTTTTATGGTCACGTAAAGAATCTTTCCTCAGTGACATTGATTACGTATGTATTTCTGATAATTACTGGCTTGGTACAACGAAACCTTGTATCACATACGGATTGCGTGGACTCGCTTACTTCAATCTTGAAGTAAGCTGTGCTAAAAGTGATTTGCACAGCGGAACATTCGGTGGAACAGTCCACGAAGCAATGTCTGATTTGATTTTCTTGCTAAATTCGCTGGTCGATGTAAACGGGCGTATTCTTATCGACGGAATTTACGACAAGGTTGATAAGATTACTGAAGCCGAGCTCAAGAGCTATCAGGACATTGAATTTGATGTCGATGAGTTCCGAAGTACCGTTGGAACAAAAAAACTCGCTCATAATGAAGATAAGGTAAATGTTACATAATTTTTTTCATTACTTACATAATTTTTTTTATCGTATCGATATCGACAGATACAATTGTTGATGCATCGCTGGCGCTACCCAACTCTCTCGATCCACGGAATCGAGGGTGCTTTCAGCGAACCAGGAGCCAAGACTGTCATCCCGAGGAAAGTTATCGGCAAATTCTCATTGAGAATTGTGCCTAGTATGACTCCCGACGAGGTCACTACAAAGGTCAAGGCTCACTTGGAGAAAATTTGGGCTACCAGAGGCAGTCCCAATGTTATGAACATCCACATGGGTCACGGTGGTAAACCTTGGACAGAGAATCCCGATCATCCCCACTATGTAGCGGCTCGTACTGCCACTAAATATGTGTATGGAGTTGATCCAGATCTATCTCGTGAGGGTGGATCGATACCTGTGACTCTTACATTCCAAGAGGTTACCGGTAAAAATGTTTTACTCCTGCCAGTCGGCTGTGGGGATGATGGCGCTCATTCCCAAAATGAAAAGCTCAACATTCGTAATTACATCGAAGGGGTAAGATCTATTATTTTCTTCTCTAAATAACTAACTACGCAGAAAAAAATTTTGTTAAGATATTTTTTTGTTAAAAATTTTTTTGTTAAAACAGCAAAATTATTCTATTAAAATAACAAAGAAAATTTTTTGGAGTAACAAAGACAATTTGTTGAAGTAATAAAAAGAATTTGTAATAATAACAATGAAAAATTGTTAGAATAACAAATAAATTTGTTACAATAAATTTTATAAGAATACATAATTAAAAAATATGCTGTAATCAGCTACAGCTGATTTTGAAAATATTTTAGCAACAATTTAGTTTTATTATTGCAACAAAATCATTTTGTTACAGCAATAATATTACTTTGTAACAGCAACAACGTTATTTTGTGACAGCAACAAAATGATTTTGTTAGGGCAATAAATTGATTTTGTGATTTAACAAACTGGTTTGTTAGTACAACTTGAAATATTTTGTTAATACAACTAATGATTTTGTTGCTATAACTACATTTATTTGTTACCAGAACATATTTTTCAGTTATCCCGTCTTTTGTTATTTCAACAAAATTGTTTTTATGCGTGATATAGATAAATTAATTAATTTATTGACTTTTGTATTAATTTTCAGACCAAGCTGCTGGGATCTTACTTGTACGAAGTCTCCCGAGTTTAATCAATTCATAATTTTATATTTTATAAAAATATTAATTACGGTGTTAATGGTAGAATCAGGGTAAATCTCGCTGACTGATTACTTAGTTTACTTTTTATTAACTTTGTTAATAATTATGGTATAAATATAAAAAATAAATTGATAACTTTGATTAATCACCACAGTATTTTTATAACCCAAGCTGACTGGCCTCTGTGAGCGGCTGGTGGCAGGTAAATTTTTATATTATCTCTCATTCGTTCCCACTAGAAGAAAATAATGGACAAATATTTGATAGATAATCTCAAATTTCTATAAAAAAAAAAAAATAACAAATACCTTAAAAGATCCTTCGTAGCCGAGAATAGAGAGCTTAGAGGCAGAATGAACAGATAAAGGCAGCAAATCATTTGCAGGCCAGGTCAAAACAATTGCATATGTAGTTCTTGTATCCCCCGAGTTACCTTGAGTGTACCAGACATCTTTACTCAGGGTATCATTCTGAATAGCAAAAGGCCGAGTATAATAAATAGCTTCTCCATTTATTTTTAGCCATTGACCTGACAAATAAATCCCAGTAATTATTTATCCTTTGGATTAAGCGAACAATTACTTTACCCATTTCTCTAAGCCGTTCTTCATAAATTGGAGGAATAATCCCGTCTTTCGTTGGCCCAACGTTCATTAATAAATTACCACCGCAACTTACGGTAATTACTAGTTCTTTAATTAACTCTGCTGTTGTTAAATATTCACTTAAAGCGGCATTGCGACGGAAGCCCCATGATTTTTTGTCAATTGTCATTGCATTTTCCCACTTATGCTTCTGCAGAACTCCTAAATAATTACAAGAATTACAAGAATAAAAGTTAGTAATAAATAAATCAAAGTAAAACTTTGAATAATAATACAACCTGGATTGTATCTGTCAGTACAAGTATAAAAATCGCCGTGATGGCAGAGCGTCTCATGCCCCCAGCGGTCATTGACTACAACCGTATCTTTAACTGGACTTTGATTGAACAACCAAGCTAAAAATTCTTTGGATTTCCAGTAAGTATCCGGAGCTTCCCATTCACCATCAGACCAAAGTACTTCTGGCTGATAAGTATTTACGAGCTCCATCATCTCAGGAATTATTTTGTAAGTGACAAACTCGCTAGTGGAGAAATTTGACTTCTTGTCCGACTCCCACATGGGATTGAACCACTCGTACAAAGAGTGATACAGTCCAAATTTTATTGGAGTTTTTCTTATTGCACGGGCAAGTTCACCTAGAATCGATGTAAAATTATAACTATTATTAATTATAGGTACTATAATTTTTGGAGGACCAGCAGATAAGATAAAAAGTGAAGCAAAAAGGGTGATTTTAAAATAACATTCCAGGTGTGCAAATAGTGATCATAAATTACCAATTAGTGATTATCAATTATTAAAAATCGACGTTCTAATTAGCAAATTGTCTAACTCCATTTTAGAGAATCACTTTAAAAAACCATTTAATATCATTAATATCCAATAGAGGTATAGTATTTTTTTTTTTTTGGATCATTCAAATAATTTATAATTGGACTATTGCTATATCAAAATGTTAAAAAACTACCCTCTAAAAAATAAGGAGTAAGACCAATTGCTAATCAGACCTTCGAAATTTTTTTTTGTTTTTCTCTTCTCTCAAATCTCTTAAATCTATCTTCTCTCTACAGATGTTATTTATCTTCTATACTAATAAATGGAGAGCCGATTTTTTTGTCCGGTTATACTGCGAAAACTACTGAACCGATCGGAATAATACTTATACCATAAGATACAGTGTGTTTCGGTGAAGGTTTTAGTATATGATATGGTGGTGACTACTTATCCGGAACCTGTATTTTTTTGATTTAGAAATAATGAATTTTTATTGTAACTAAATTTATTCTATTCGATTGTCATTTGTTTAAAATAAATTTTTTAATTCTATTGGTTATGTTTATATACTAGGCAGATTTCTTCACTTATGAGACCTGCAATTTTTTTAACTGAAACTTTCAATGCTCATTACAAATTTTTTTTTCATATCAATTATTATTAATTTTTGTAATAAAAATACGGGAATGTTATAATGATTGCACGTTGAAAGTCACAATGAATATTACCTAGAATAATTACATGGATAAAAGGTGCATGCCAATTCGATAGAATTGAGAATCTGTGCAAGTCAAAACAATACTCTAATTAAATTTCAAGTTTAGATCTAAAAATGCAATTCTATAATGCGCCCAGCGGAGCGGGCGAGTAACAGCTAGTTGTATATAAATATTAACTAAAAATTCTACACATAAAAATGTAATATATTGTTGTAAATTGCCGAGGGCGTTTCTTTTCAAATAAATTAATAAATAAATAATTATTATTTATTATTAACCAAAATACCTATCAAATCTCTATGAGGCCCAACGTCCTTAGCGTTCCAGCTGAAAGAGTACTTGGAGGGCCATAAAGTATATCCTTCATGATGTTTGCTGGTCAATACTACATACTTAGCACCCGCTGCAGCAAATAACTCTGTCCATTGAGTTGCGTTGAAGAAATCCGCAGTGAAATCTCGAGCGAAATCTTGATAAGAATAATTCGGTGGGTAGTGCTGTTTCATAAAATCGGTTATTTTGCCGGTACCGTTTTCGTCTGTAATTAAAAAGTTATCATAAATAATCGGTAAAGTATTTGTCATTAATTTGATTTATTAATTACCTTTCCAGTGCTTCCAAAACCATTCAGAGCTGAAACTCGGAACGCTAAATACTCCCCAGTGGATGAAAATTCCAAATTTTGCATCGTCGTACCATTTGGGTAACTTACGGCTGTCCAAGCTGTCCCATGTTGGTTGAAAAGGAGGTTCTTTGCAGGATTGGCAGATCACATTGTTCTGTTCTAATGAGTCTAAGTTATTGACAGTGAAATATCCATTGCATCGTACAGTGATGTAGACAAAAATTAACAGCAATGATAATTTATTAATTATTATCATTTTCGATGTTTTTTAAAGAATAAAACCAGTAGGATTGATCAGACAAGATTTATTACTGATCATTAGTTATTAAATTAAACAGTAGAATTTTTATTTATTTTATTTATAATCTTATCTGTTAAAATAACAATTTGCTGTGATAAATTGATTAATAATTATCGTAGATAACAAAAAAATTTATCGGGTATACACTCTGATATATTTTGCAAGGACTGAATAATCGATACACAATTAACATTTCAAATTACATATTAGTAATTTATTTGTGAGTAATGTCGGTGAAAAATGAGAGAAAGTAATTGTCGTTTATCAGACATAATAACAAACAACAGCGCAGTTAGCGGCTCGAAAACAAAATGACAATTCACGCGGGAATAGTGGGTGTCAACAATTGCGCATGCGTCTGTGCAGCTCGTGATGTCTTTTTGATTAATTTATTTGTTATTTTGACAAGCGGTACATGTTTTTTTTGTAGGATTGATAAGGTAAAATATTCTGTTTAACTACTTTGTAGATTCTCATCCATGTTTCATGAAATATTAGATAACAAATCTTGAGAACGTGGACAATAACAATAAGATGTTAAATTTAAAAAAAATGCAACGTTTTGTTGGCTTTATTTCCAACTTCTTCAGACATACTGTAAGAATACAATTATAATCAATTACATACGACATACTTGACAAAAATTATTTATAGACAAAGATAAAAATATCAATAAAAACATTACTTTTAAGTTTAACATCCTCGTGGCAAAACTCTTGTAATAAATATTACGTCAAAAAATAATATTTTGTTTAACTTCTAGTGAATTGCAAAAATTTCTATAAAGTCAACGAATCAAAGTACTTTGAAATACGGGGGGGAAATACGTGTACAGGCTTAAAAAAATTCAATTTTTTTTTTTTTATAAATCGCTTGTGTAAAACTATTCAAAAATATTGATTGAAAATTTCAAATCAAAATTTCTATTCGTTCAAAAGTTATAAGCGATTTAGTAATTACTTTAATACTATTTTACATTAACTTTTTCTGTCACTTTTTTTTCAAACGCGTTTTTCTCGAAACGAGTTTTTTCAAAACTGTGTGCATCAGTCTAGCTCAAAGAGTTTTTAAACCAATCATCTTGCGATATGGCCTATAATTTTCTTTATACAATTACCTTGAATATGAACGTCAATCGAAAGCGATATTTTTATTTAAACTATTTTTTTTTTAATAAACAATGCATGAAAAAGTGGTCTAAAATTACGACTTAATTTCACAACCCTGTAAAAAATGCAAATTTTTATTTTTTTTTTTTTTTGTGGAATTGAGATTCATATGGAAGATACACATATAAATGAAGTAATTTTTCTGTCCCATTGATTTCAAATAAAAATCGTGGCTTTCATACTGCACACAGACTGCTAAGTCGGATGACAACCTACGATGTGTATCAGCTGATATCTCCGCTATTTGTTAACTTATATAGTTGTTTGATACGAAAAAATACTCATAAATATATGTACAAAATAACCTGATAGTTTCAATAAATAATATTAATTTATATACCTTAAAAAAATTAATGAAAATTAGAATGAAAACGGCCTTATACACATATTTCCCCCCTTAAATAGGTTGATATGAGAGTGTTAATAGTTCGGAATGTTTATAAATTGTTAACAATTAATTTTGAAAAAGTTTAACCCAAAAAGATGATGATATCTTTGCAATAACAATTAGTTAACGACACTGAATTTAACGGACATCTAACAATTTTTTAGATTTTTATTACAATTAAATTACAATGAAAAAAAATTTAGCAAAAAAACTCCACGCGTAGAAATTTCAAAAAATTATTAGTGCAAATTTTTTAAAATATGTTTTTTATAATAATTGATTAGTTATAAAAATTTCAAAAATTATCAAATGTCTGCAAATTTCAGTATCATAATAGTTAACACGGTTTAGATAACTTTTCGAGCATTGCTGCAGTTCCTTTGTATGCTAACAAAAAGTTACACTTCATACTTATAAAATAATAACTTTAAATGGAGTAAGACAAAAGGCACCAATTAGTGACAGGGATCCAATTATTGACACTCTATTTTATTTTAAATCTTATTTCATTATACACAATATTAATAACAACCGTTCATTTTTTTATACAATCACTATGATTTAAGAATTAAAAAAAAATTAATAGTTGAGAAAAATATATGATATTCATTAATTAAAATAATAAAGTTTACTTTATTAATTATTTTTTAAACTGGTGGTTATTAATTATACTGAATGGTTACTGAATGGTTATTAATTATAAAATAATTGGTGTCAATGATAGGTACACAGAATATAGGTCGTATCTCATATTGACAGGTGAGTTTATACGGTGGTGTAATCTTTTTTTTCAGACTTGACTTTTTGTATTTAGATCAGATGAATGGTGACCGACGCATGCTTATTAAGGGTGTCAATAATTGGTGTTTCCGGATGATTGACTTTGTCGATTGAAATTAATTATTAAACTTGAGAAAATATTATTAAAAAGCATTGATTTTGTTACCTAGTCAAAATATTAATTAATATAATGTAAAACAAAAAATTGGACAATCTTAATTTTAAATATGTTAAAAAAAATGAAACCCTCACCATGTCTCTTACAATGTCAATAATTGATGGTTTTTCCTTACCCAAAAGTTATAACATTGTGAAAATGAAAAATTTTTTAGTAATTAATTGTAGGACATTTAAAGATACTGTTCATATTATAAAAAATATTGTTTAATAACTTGAAAAATTTTTTTATAACAAAATAAAAAGTTCAAAAGCTTCACAGCAATAAAATATAGATAACAATGAAATAATTTATTTTAATTATATATCTTTAATACATAACTATACTACTATACTTATTTTTAACATTGTATTTACATCTACATTAGTCATGTAGTCTGACTATTTTATTAAGCTCGTTGTTTATTTAATACTTAAAATTCATTCCTCAACAGTAGTTAGAAGCACAAAAACTGAGTACGAGTTTTTTAAAATCTAAGGAAAAAAATTTTTATATTTTAAATGTGTATTCTAATTAACAAATTATTTTAATTTAATTTCTTACCGATAGAAATGTTTCCATTGAGAGAACGAAGAGACCTCCGGCTTTTATTTCAACAGGTTTCATTGTTCTAATCATGGCCACAGTAATGTAATTTCTTAGTTCGCTATTGAAATTATTTTCCCAGCCAGACATCCACTGGCTTGTCGTCAAATAATCAGCCTGCAATTATCATCGAATTTGTTATTAATTATTCATTCAAGGGACAGTTGAAATTACATAACAATAATGGTCATAAATTACCTGAAATTTGAGTTCATTACCGAAGCGACACCAGTAAAAAATTTGGATAAACCCTACTAGAAGGAAAAAAATCGACCTCATCAATCTTTTTTTATCATGAGGAAACTGTATTATATTTAAATAATTAAAAATTTAAATAATAGTTAACAAAAAATATTGCAATAAAAATACTCACTGTGACTGCAAGAAAACCATTCAGACAGAAAATCAAAGTACTAACAGCAAACTGGGCCATCAAACAAGAACTCAAAGTATCATTGAGTCTATTGATGATATCAACAATTCTCTGATGATGTTTTATGCAGTATCGTATTCTCCATTGAAAACAATTGATCTCAACTGCATCATGTTTATCATCGTCAAACAATAAGAATTGTTTTATTTCCATTTCTTCATCTTCTGGGTCATAAACTGGAGATTTCTTCACGGCAAGTTTAGTTTCAGGTGAATATGACTTTTGTATCGATAAATATCGATTGCAGTTTTTATAATTGTAAGACAAAACTTCGATTTGAACTGTCGTCCATCTCAATAAGCCCCACAAGGTTATTTCAATCATCATCAGGCTAATTAGTCCATAAATTACGGTGTAAAATTGAATAGAAAGTGCTATCGCGTAGAATGAAGGTTTCGTTATGTCAAACGGGAATATTGCTCGGCTTGGCAATTCACCTTTTTGAGACGTTACCAAAAATATTGTGGCGAATCCGAGGACAAATGTTGCATTCGACCATAAATAATAGTCGAGTGTTTCGAAAAATATACATTTTTTTATTATTTTTATTGCTCCTTTATCTAGAAGAAAATTTGAATTAATTTTCAGGGTATGTTTAGAGTGAGTATACTGAAAAAAAAATTACTTAGAGAAAAATTCTTGAACCAAGAAAATAATTTTGAAAAGTTTCATTGCCTTGAATCAAGACGAAAAGTTCTTGAATTAAGTACAATTTATTTAAACCAAGAAAAATTTCTTAGTTTAAGAAATTTTCTACTCAAATCAAGAAGATTAAATTCTTCAAAATTATTTACCTTGATTCAAGTAAATTTTTTTTTCTGTGTAATATTTTAATTATTATATAGAATTAGGGTAAATGCACCAATTATTGACCGATTAAGGTTTTCTTTTTCAGTACTAAGCTATAAAAAATTTATTAACCTACTAAAAACAATTTGTAATGGATTTTATTAAAGTTAAATACTTAATTAATAGCTATTTATAATAAAAATTAACAAAATTATATTAATTTTGTTATTTGAATCTTGAAATACTAAAATCACCAATTATTGACCGAAGAAACCCAATAAATGACCGACCATTTTCCAATTAATTGACCGCTCAAATAATTATAAGAAATTTTGTAAACTAAATGTATGTAATTAAATTTATGCAGTACTTTTGAAGTATTAACGACATCTTTAACAAAACTAATAAACATACAATATAATTTTAAATCGTACTTTTTTATAAAATAATATGAATAATAGCAATAATTAACATAAAGTCACATTTCTTTTAGGTCACAAATATTCAAAAATTCATTTTGATGACGATAATTCTTCTGATTCACTTGAAATTTTTTTATTCTTCTTCTTTTTTTCAATTAAAGCTTTTTTTACTAGCTTGTAACTCTTTTTTATTTTTTTAATTGCTTATTAGCAATTCTTTCTTCTAATAATTCGTTCTTTGATATAACCGTTCACTAAAAAAATTAGAACAAAATAAAATTTAATAATCAAAAAAGATTTTAAGTATTATTTTAATTATAAATATACATTTTATAATGATTATTTTTATATTTACAAAATATTGAACGACTAAAGTACTTTATAAACACTTGACAGATTTAATTTTGATATTAAGAAGTTAGTATTATAAATATACGATCATTAATTGGATTGTAATAAAATCAGAGGGTCTAATAAATGACCGAATGAATTTTTTACTGGGTAAAGGGCTTCTGACGGATCCAATAGTTGACCGGTCTTAAAATAGTATTAAAACTTATAATTTAACTTTATTTTTTCAAAAAAGTTGGAATCTGATCTTTAATTAACATAATAAAACTAAAATATTTTATATTATGCCGATAAATATCACTAAATTAATGATGAAATGCACTCACTCTCTAATTGTACGCTATAGTTATTTTTGACCGCTTTATGGCTGGTTGCGTTGTAAACAAACTCAGAATATTTTTTTAAAGCTATAATCACTGCGCAATTAATTGTGTAATTTTTTATTATGATGATTAAATGCCATATTTTTTTATTTTAATACTTTAAGAAAAAAATACCCTTGTAAAATATTAATTAATTAAATTTTTTATACATCGGTCAACTAATTGGTGACCGGTCAACAACTGGTGCATTTACCCTATCTTTGTGTAATTTTAAAAAATAAAAAAAAACACAACTTTTAATTAATATTACATATAAAGATGGAAAAAAATTTTTTACCATTAGATTGTTGGAGTATATCGATTGGATTATGAATATCATTGATTAGTTTGTCAATTGTCTGACAACGGAATATAACAATGCATATTTTAAAGAACGCGGATCCTGCTCCAGCTATAAAACAAGTGTCATCCACAATAATAGTTATATCATGATGATTGACAACGAGATCAGCTAGTGATGTGAGAATATAAGACACTAGCACAAAAAAGCTCAACGCTCTAAGAAAGAAATTTATACATTTTTTGTATAGAGGCATAGACGAATTCGACATCCAAATTCCAGATAATCTTAAAAAATCACTTTGATTAGCACAATTGAAATGGAACAAAAATTATTAAGTAAAATAAGTTGAGTTACTTGCAAAGTATTACCTGAAATAATAGAGGCACTTATTCAAGCATAGTCGATGTGTTTCGATGGATTTGCTTTTCATATCTGTCAGTTATAGAAAATATACTTTTTTTTACAAAAGATGTACTTGGTGGCAAGACAAAAGAAGCTACATAAAAAAAAAATACTTTGTCCCAAGGTGATAATTTACTAAATTGTTGCAATTTTTTATAAGTGGCGCTTTGCTGTTTTTTTCTAGGTAAAGTACATCTAATATGCAAAAACGATTGCATTAAATTATTTCTTCAATATTGAAGCAGTCGATAATTTTTCTATCGCCTTTGGTTCATCGAAAAAAAAGAATAGTAAGTCTATTTTCTTATAAACATCGACACCAGTCAATCAATCAATAGTCTTCATTGCGTGTATCATGCTACTCCTTCTTTTACTTTATTCTAAGAATAGTTCTGAACGTGTATCTATCATACATTAGTTACTTCCACAATAGAAGAATATTTTATTCAGTAATATGTTTTGCAGTGTCAGTTAAGTATGAAAAGGTGAAGGATTAATGGAATTCCAGAATTTATAAGGATTTTTTATATTAATCTTTTTTATTACAGATTTGATGATAAATCATTCACTTTATTTGAAAAGTATAAGAACACAATATTTGTAATAATTTAAATCTAATTAATTAAGTTCTAACGATAAATAATTATTTCAACATAACTATGGATTAGTATTTGCACAGTAAAAAATTTTTCGTTAAATTCAATACGAAGAATTGTTTTGATGACTTTTTTGACGAGTTGCAGTTAGTTCAATACAATCCGAATACAACGATAAAATAACACAGCTCTGTGCTAAAGTAAAATCTAAAAAATGTTGCTTAAGTATCGAATGACATTTTACTCAAATGTTAAATATTTTACACAAAAATTTTTACACTACACACTAACGAAAAATTTTTGACTGTGAGAATCATCTTTTCTTTACAGCTTTAACACTGTTTCTGTAAGAAGTAAAAATGTGTTCAAGACCAAGACTGAAGATCATGCATGTGTTGAAGAAGATAACTCGTGTAATGATAGACTGGTAGAAAAAAGTTAAGTGATAAAAAAAATTCTGATTTTTTGTATCTTCGTTAAAAATAATTGTACCGGAGTTATATAAAAAGTAATCTTAAGCCTCAAGTTTCTAGTTTGAGGCCTTGAGATAAAAAAATTTCAATAGTCACGTGTATCGCTCAATTCCAATTTATTAATAAATACCGTAACAAAAAAAAATTTTCAAAATTTATTCGGTTTTTTTTAAATTAAAATTAATTGAATTTGTTTTTTTTAATTCAAAACTAAAAAAAATTTATTTTTTGACAATTTTTCAGGAAAATTTTTTTTCTCTTTTTTCAACAAATTTAAACACTGTTATCGATAAAAATGTTAAATTTGTTTTTTTTTTTTGTTAAAGATAATGAGAATTTGAGAGCAAAAACCTAATCGTTTAATTTTTCAAAAATTCAATCGAATAAAACAAAAAAATGTCTAAATGGATTAAATTGAAATTCCGTGAGGTTTTTGTGGGTATATAATAATTAAACTATAAAATGCATTCTCAACATTAATGGTTTTATAAATATATTCTATTCAGCGCTTGATTTTCCAAAAAGCCAGTAAAAGCCTTTTTTTTTATTTCTCAAATTCATGTAAAATAGAAAAAAAATTTTTTTATCGAAAAAACAATAATTAATCCTTATAGAAAATTTATCGAAGTTCTTAATACCCACTTTCAAGGGTAGTTTGGGTCTGTATGCATTTGCTTATTCATAAGGATGGAAAAATTCCCTATTCGTATGGTTATTAAGAACCTTATTGTAAACATAACTCAATTTACTTGAGATGAAGAAATGCGATCAAGTTTTTCAATAAATAATAAGATCAAAATGCACAATAGTTAAAAGGATCTTATTAAAATCTTATTAAAATAAATAGGAACTTTCTTGAACAGCTAAATAATAGATTTAAAAGATAATTCATGAGATAATAGATAAATAATACTTCAAGCGAAAAATGAGTAGACAAATTTAAAATAATAAATATGATAAATCAATTTTGAACACTTATCTAATGAATATGTTACTAACAATAAGACAAATTATTATTTGAACTCAAATTTGAAATCAAAGGCAATTTTATGAGCTTTTAAATGAATTTTTCGAAAATTAGCTATCTTTTTTCAATCGAAAGTTATTCATCAATGAAGCCACAAAAAACGTGATTTTCACTATTTTGAAAATTTTAAATGGCCGCTATTTCTAAACTAATCGACCGATTTTGCTAACCTTCGAACTCGTTCAAGGTAATTACCTAAAGAATATATGTATCAAGTCTTATCTCATCAAGATCGATTGAAAACTTGTGCAGATATCCTGATGACAAGGTCGGTCATATTACACACTTATATATATATATAAATACATACATACATACATGTATAAATTTTTTAATCAATGATATTTTTGAAACTTGCTTGACTAATTATGACTTATGATAGCAAAATCAAGTGAAAATTCCACCATGAGGACTAATGCAATAGTTAAATTTCTAACCAAATCTACACTGATAGAAATTTTAACTTGACTCAAGAGCAAAAATCTTGAACCAAGAACACCAACTGGAAGAAAATGAATTTCTTGAGCCAA
>CAJNRD030001118.1:5926240-5963720 GCA_905319865.3 Cotesia congregata | reverse complement strand
TTGGCTCAAGAAATTCATTTTCTTCCAGTTGGTGTTCTTGGTTCAAGATTTTTGCTCTTGAGTCAAGTTAAAATTTCTATCAGTGTACTTAATAATTAATTAAATTTCAATTACTTTTTAATATCCATACAATGAAGGATTAAACTCTCTTACTCTGACTAATTGCCATAAGAAAGGAATTAGAGCGTGTATTTTGGTTCTTAGAATGTACATAATTTGACCCTCAGGTCAAAACTGCAACTGTGGCGCCAGTCTTCCCCGTAAGAACCTCTTTGTCCATCCAAATCATTTCACAGGTAGTCTCATACCTGAAATTGTTAAAATGACCATGAAAAGTCATGGTCATTAGCAATTACTCACTGTACATTTTTGCTATACTTAACTACCAATGACGATGATAATCATTATAGAATCTTTGAATAGCTATTGGCTCTAATGAAGCATCCTCTCCATCGAATCTGCCTATATAAGGTCTAATTTCAGTTGCAAAATCATTTCTCATCGAAATTTTGTATCGTGAACATCAAAACTTCAAAGAATCCAAGTTTGTTCAGTGATTTTCAATTTGCAGTAAATTTGTAAATCAATAAGTAGAATACTGTTGCTGTTAAAGTGCTCAACTCATTATATGGAGGTAGTTAAACTCAGTGTTTAACTCAAACAGTGTTAAATAAACATCAATATCTACACTTTTGTAAAAAGATTTTGTCGTTTTTAGAAGACGAAAAGTATAACTCAATTACTATGGCCAGCAGCAAAAAATTTGTTGATGCTATTGTGTCAGGAGACGTAAAAACCGTTAAAAAAATATTAAAGTCCACCAAACTTTGCAGACAGTGCAGTGATAATTTAATATCATTAGCAATTAAAAAGAACCAATCAGTAATTGCGAAGTTGTTGATCAAACATAGTGCCAAAACGAACAACAATGTGGATAACTCTCTGACAACCCCGTTGTTTTACGCCATTCGACGCAAAAATTTGAAAATCGTGAAATATCTTGTGAGAATGGGTGCAAACGTGAATTGGAAGTCACCATCGGGTATGACTCCACTAATGGCAGCTGCAGAACGAAGTAATTTAAAAGTACTTTCATTTATTTTGGAACAAAAACTCGATGTAAATGATGTTGACGCTTCGGGAAATACTGCTTTGCACTATGTGTTCAACTATTTGACCAGAAAAGATCGATTGAGATATTCTTATTCCCACACTCCGGAGGGTAGTAACGACTGTGAAAGAATCATCTTGTTACATGAAGCTGGAGCTGATTTAAACGCCAAATGTTCAATGAAAAACTATCCAAACTTAACAACAATTTTGGATTTGGCAGTGTATATGGGATCCAACGCTACAGTTACTTATCTTCTGTACAACACCCCTGTGGGTCTTAAGCAGTTAGACTATTCCAAAATAGAGCTAGCTGCTTTTGACGAAAACGCCGTCGACGAGGATGTACGGAACAACGATGAGTACGTCGAGTTGCTAGAAGAACAAAGCTCAAATCTTCGATGTCTTTTAGCACTATTTATAATCAATCGGCATGAAATAGGAATTTATGCTACAGAAGATACTCTTCAGAAAGTTTATGACTTACTGAAAAAGGAGGAAGAGGAAAATTCAACATTCTTTGGATACTGTCGTGAGCAAAAGCAATTAATGATGGAGAATCGTCGATTCCTGGAAGAGAAACAAATAGGATCAAACAGAATTTCATATTGGAAGTTCATCACCGGGAACCGAGAAGACCTAATGAAGCTTTTTTTCAATGACGATTTTCTGTCTCAACCATTATTGGACGAGCTGAATGATATAAGTACGGATCATCGATTTTTTTATTATCAAGAACTATTCATGGACAAAATTTCATACGCAATCGGGAAAAGCAACGCTGTAACAAAAGTTATTGAGGAGGTCAGTTATCTGTTTAGAACAGTGTTGCCTTATGATTGCTGTGAGCGTATTGTTTATTCAATGTCAAATGATGAAGTGAAAAGTTTTATAAAAAAACTTGAGCCGACTGACATTGAAGACTATGATTTTTAATATTAAGATGTAAATTATACTTGTTAATTTTATATTGTTTTTTTTTTTATTATTATTTTTAATATCAAAATGTAATTTGTACTTGTTAATTTTTTATTATTGTTTTTATATTATTTTTAATATCAAAATGTAAATTGTACTTGGTAATTGTTTTTTAAATTCATTAATTATCAATGTAAATTAAAAAGATTTTTGTAAAATCATATTCACAGTTCTGTTTTTAAAATTTCATTTTTTCTTTTTAGTTTTAATTAATATAATAAGATTGATTTAAAATAAAATAATTTTTAAAATTAAATTTATATTAAAGGTAGTCAATAATTTTTTAATAAACTTATTTATTTTTTTATATAAATTTTATTATATCATTTATAAATATACCCTTCACATAGTTTTTATGTATAATTAGTCTACTTAGGTATAAGGTCAAAAAAGTGATGACAGTTCTGTTCCTAGAATTTAATTATTTACTTTTTGGAAGTATTAAGTTATAAAATAAAAATTACTTCAAATACAATAATTTAAAAAATTTTTCATTTTTTTTTAGCTTTTTGTTCTCATAAGATAAAAGACCCAGTTATTGACACTTAATAATATTATATTTATTAATTTATTAGAGTTGATTTGTTTTTTTTAATTAAAATAAAATTGCAAGTGTCAATAACTAGGCCAGCGTGAATAACTGGGTCTTTTATCTTTATTCCTTTTTAAAAACTTTGAAGTTTTTAAATCTGCTAAAATAAAAAAAAAAAAAAGATATGTTCTTTTTTCCAAAATACAAAATTTTTTATCTATAATATCATTGTTAATTCTGAGAGTGGCAGAATTGTCAAGTTGCTAATTTTTCTGAGCTGAGACTTCACGTAGCTAAACTTGAAATTGAAAAGAAAGATTGTAGGAATAAAAAAAAGTCAGAAATACCTGTAAGTACTGTCACATTTTATTTTTTTTTTTTTTTACAATTGATAATTGTATTTCATTTTTAACCGAATAAAAAAAACCAGAAAGGCTGGATTAATTTTTGTCTCGGATCTGATGATCAGGTAATTCATTTTCCAATTTAGACACCATTTTTTGCATAAAAGATCATGTTCAACTTGTTGATCAACTACTCGAGTATCTTGTCTTAACTACTCAGTTAAGACATTGGATTTATATTTTGCTAAGTGTAGTTGATCTTCCTTTAAATCCTGAAGTTTATTCGTATTTGAGAAGCCAGAGCTAATTTAGTAAGAAGTCATCAATTGACACGTAACGTTTATTATAAATTGTTATTCACGTATTTTTTTTCAGACTTGTAGCAATGATGCAGAGGTATCAACTATGAATCTTTTCATCTGTCTCATAGTAAGATATTTTAGACAATTAGATTTAGCTGATTCTTAATAAAATACTGTAAATTAAGCATCAAATAAATTTTTTATATTTTAATATATCTGATTTTTATTTCCTATTATAAAATTGAGATGAAATATATGTGGCTTCAATTTATTTGTGATTGATCGAATATATCATAAGCATGGAAATATATTATGCAAACTCTATATTCATCATGTACGCACAAATTAAATTCTAGTCTTTTTTATACTCTACAGATAAAAAAAATTACTTGAATCAAGAATAATTTTGAAGAACTTTATTTTCTTGATTTGAATAGAAATATTCTTGAACTAAGAAATTTTTCTTGGTTGAATTAAATTTTACTTGATTCAAGTTAATTTTCTTTTCTTTGTTAGAAAAAAAAATATTTCTATTAAGAATTTATATTTGTGATACAAGACCGTATATTCTTTCAAATTTCCGAGGATGAATTGTTCTACCTGACAAATTCTTTTTAGTCTAAAGAATTGATTAATTTATTTAAAATAATTTTTTGATCAATTAGAATGAAGCTATTCGTTTGTTTACTTATATAATCGTGGCAACAGATTTTGACATTCTTCTGTCAGAAAAATTAATACATTAAATTGTTTATTTACCAAATTCTTAAATAAAAAAATTTTTGTCTGTACATAATTTTTGATTTTTATCAGTGTAAATTTACATTTCATCAAAATTGAACAATTTTTTCATTCCTGTTTAATTTTTTGTCACAAAATTAATGTTTCCTTCAATTACTGCAACAAAAAAAAAGAATTTTCATAAATTTTTAACCAAATTAGTTGAACAATACTTCAAAGTTAACAAATAAAAATTAAGTTAGCCGACATCTAAAAATTTTTATAATTTTTTTTTATTAAAAAAATTATTACAAAATAATAAAAAAAAAATTTTCATTTGTAAAAAACTTGAAAAACTGTAAGTGCAATTTTTTAAAAATCTTTTATGACATTAAAGTTAGCTGTCACTTGACAATTTTTTAATTTTATTTAACAAAAAAATTTTTTCCAAAAAATTAATTTTAGAAAATTGCATTTTTTATTTTTTTAAGTTTCTAAATGTCAATTTTTTTTTCTTATTTTTTTTGGCCATAATTTATTTGTTATAAAATTTTTTTAATTATTAAATATGTGCTACATTAATTTTCATGAATCTTTTTTAGCTCTAATTTAATAATTAAAATCAAACCAAAAAATTAAAAACGTCGGCTAACATTAGTGTTATAGTTAACGCAATCATCGTAGAAAAGAAAAAGAGAAAAAGTATCAACTTTATATCAGCAGATATCCCGGTAAGTAGATTCTTGGTACTGCAGAAAACCAACTTCTGTCCATAACAGTGCGACATCTACAGTCTAGAACAGTTAGAACAATTTAAAAAAATTAAAAACATCTCAAAGAGGGGACAAACTTGCGCACTTATGATTACGCAGTATGGCGCGCGACCTTTGTAAAAATAAAGCAGTCTGGCGGCGAGCGCTGTCATATCCACATCTCATCGTAGTTACTGACGAAGCATCCAATAATCAACCCCGTGTGCTCGCGAATTCAAAAAGTGAGAAAAATTTTCCGAACGCGCAACCGCAGTGCTCTCGCAAAAATCTCTCGCGAAATTCCAGTACGCAATCTCCGAGGCAGCATCTCGAGGGCTGTTCCACACCCTTGTGCTCATTTTCTCCATACCAGCGTCTTTCAGTTCAGCTAACTTTATTTCATTGTTACAATTGTAGTTAAGTGTTTTCCCACAATTACTTTTATTGCATACTTATTACACATCAAAAATAACAAAGAAATATTAACATCGATATTGATAAAACTTACCATCGATCTGACGTCTGATGCTTCTTGTCTCATGCGGCCAGATTTAATTGAGTGATTTCCCCTTACCTTTATGCGGAAGTTAATAAACGCAAATTGTTTTTCAAAATACTCGGGTTTTATTATCGTTATTATAATATCTCCCTACGACATTTGAGTTATTATGTTCTAAGTTATAATTTTATGAGCTCACGTGATTCGCTGCTATTAAGGTTAATTATTTTATTAATATTATGCTACCTAATAAATATATTAATAAATTAATATTAATTAATAATCCATAATTTTTCATTTTGTTTTTATTTAGAAAGTGATAGTGAACTTGGCTGAAGCTATTGACACTAATAAGGAAATTAGTAAACGTCATAAAGATGGATTTCAAGTTCAACGTAAATAGACTATTACCGAGAAAGATCAACAAGGTCACTCATACACTAATACCTGAAGATTTTCGTGGTGATCGACGAGAATATAAGTAATTTATACATTTATTCATATGTTAAGAAATAAATTTCCTTATCGTGATTTTATTGTAAGTGAAAAGAGAGAAAGGGATCAAGGTTACGGTTCAATTACAAGTCCTGGGAACTTTCACTATCTTGGGCGATTATTGATAAAACCATCATGATCATTATCATTATTATTATTATTGCTGTTAATAATTATTAATTGGCTGTAATAGAGACAGTAATTATAATTATAATAGCTAATTGATTTGTTTCTTATGTTGTAAATTGAGAGTAGAAAATAGTAGTATGAACGAGGTATTGAATAGAAAATTTTAGCGTCATAATCGTCAGTAGAAGGTGTAGACACTCCTTTAAAGACATTTATTGCGGTTGTGGGCGGACAAGACGTGTCGCGAGACTGTGGGAAGTTAAAAATATTAAAAATGTTTAAGTACATGCATCTTCATTGTATATTCAATTGTATAATATACAAGTCGGGCGTCGGGCATAAATTAAACGCTGGCTACACTTGCTACTTGCGGTTTTTAAAGTTTGTTTTTTTACAGAGAAATTCTTTGGTTTGGTTTAAGAGAATGTTGAATGGATTTTTTAGGGGATTTAGCAATAATAATTAATTTAATTTAAAATAAATATTCTATCTAAATTTTCAAAAAATTTATAAATATTTTGAAAATTTATTTTAAGCATAACGGCTACCCAATTTCAATACACAATAACTAACATTTAAAAATTTTTTTCAATTTTTCTTATTAAAAAAAAAGTTTGCCCGCCAAATTAATGACAAATTTGATTTATGAATAGAAAATACTCAAATATAAATATTCTTAAGAAAAAATACTTGAAATTAAGGTTTAAAAGTTATAAAAAATACAGCAGTACTAAAAAAAAATCAGGTATAATAATTTTGCAGTTACTGTGTTTTAAAATTGGGCAGTCGACAAATTAACATTAATTTTTATGATAAAAAAATAATTTTGACAGAATTTAATTTGAAATTTTATTTTTAAATATTTACTTCTTTAAAAATTTTTATTTTTAGTTTCTTTTTTTGAAACATAAAACTTGTCATTTTTTATTTCTAATTATACATTCAAATTCAAAACAACTAAATTCAAATGAATACTTCCTATTTACAATTCCGTATTTTGAATACTAAGTTACTTAGATTTAATTTTTCCATGTAAATCACATCTCCATCAGTCTTTTAATTATCTAAATTTCCAACAAATTTAGTATTCAACTAAACAACAAAAATCATAAGCAGTCGATGCGATCACCATCGATCCGACCTCCACATTAATATATGTACAAATGAAATAAACAGCCAAACATTTTCCTGTTGTATCTAATTCTATCCAATTAGATATTAAATAAAATAAACAATTCACCGGCGTCAGGTGAATCACACTTACATCAGTTTATACATCTATATATTATATACAATAAAGATCCGCACCGAGTAGCGGAATAAACGACGAGACTTTTCGATCGACCAAGCATGACGAACGTTGTGTTGTTTCCTACATCCTTTCTTTTTTTTATTTATCCTCATCTGTTGTAATCACAAATCCTTAATTATTATAACATATTATTATTATTATTATTACTATTGTCATTATTACCTCATTGAAGTCCGATGCCCGACACAAGTGCAGAAGTATTTTACTGAACTGGTTAATACAGTTCGTGATAAATAAATTTATTGTTAAACTTAACTGATGAATGAATAATTTGCAAAAAAGTAGAATGTGTCTATAGTTGGGTAATGTTTATAGACATATTGATCGGCCTGAATAAGTAAGATATGAATTAGCATCTTTAACACATAACATAACATACTGGTGACACGAATCCAGTATCGACGTGGTTTACATCTTATATTTTTTTATAAAATTATTTACTATTGTATTACAGTTCTGTGTCAATAACTCATGTTTTATTGTTAGCTTTTCGTGTCACTAATAATTTCTTATCATCAATCGCATTGCTATTATCGGCATTACCATGGTATATAATAACGTTAAATTAAATTATAATTACAAGTACAATTATAATTAAAGAATTAAATGCTTACAAAGTATAATGATTAAAAATTAATACGTCAATAATTACGTAATCTTTTTATTTGTACCATGACATTTAATTTCAACTCTGATAAGTTTTAATACAATATAATATAATACAAATAATTCTCAGAATTTAGATTGATTAAAATGATAGACAATTTTAAAAAATATTAATCTAAAATTTCCGTTCTACTGGCCTTATGTGAAAGCTACCAACCGCGTTGAAAGTTTTTCAAACAATTTACAACGCTCCGTTTCCCCCAATGATTCATTTCTCTATTGTTTACTTAGCTAACGTATAACGGATTTTACCTCTTAATTAATTTTATTTAACTTAATTATTTAATTATCTATTAACAAAATACCTGTATTGTTATTATACATAATAAATTTTGTTATCTTCAGATTTTATCAGAGTTTGTTGAACTGAAGTAATTTTTTTTTACAGTGAGTCGCAAAGACAGATCTCAAGGATTTTGGATGATATGGGTGAAGCATCGGCGATGGCTCAAGGCTTGAGCAAACCGATTACAAGTGCTCTCAAATTGCGCGATACCGATCACATTGTCTATCTCTTGGTAGATAGCGCAGGAAACGAGTAATTACTTATTACAATTACTTTTTGTGTTTATAGTTGTATTAACTTACTTTTAGTGCTTCCGTACTGAGAAAGTATTTCAGAGCTGATGTTACGTTATTTCGAGTAAATCCGGTACGGAGAATTATTCTTTTGTTTGTAAATATTACTTCATTGTAGAGCAACATTTATATCTAAAAGTTATAGAATATTTTTAGGTCAAAAGTAGATTAGTGCTAGGATAAATTTATATAAGTTTTATTTTTATAAAATTCTGACTTTAAATTTAAGATTTGTTTTGATGTAATTAATTGCAATTGTTTTTTTTTTAACTTATCGCTAAGAAAATTGAAGATTTTCAAAAATTGGGAAGTTTTGGTTTTACCCCGTGTTGTAAAAATCGAGTTTTTATCAGATCTCGACGTTTTAAGGTCACAGGAAGCTTCCCTGACTACCCCCGCGATGTTGTCACTATGTCTGTATGTGTATATGTGTGTATGTGTGTGACCCGCTTATAACTTTTAAACGGCTTGACCGATTTTATCGCGGTTGGTGCCATTCGAAAAAGCTAGACCAAACTTAGATTTTGAATACAGTTTGGACCGATAGATTTTGATAAATCTCAAAAAAAATGAGAAAAAAATTTTTTTTTAATGTGGTTTTTTTTTAATAATTTTTAAACGGCTCTATCGATCAACTCCAAAAACTAATCAGCTCTTAACTTTAATAAACCTCGTCGATCGCCGCTAATCCGGTTAAAATCAGTTGATTTGTTCGAGAGATATCGTGAACGAAAGAAAACCGAAAAAAGTGTTTTTTCATAATTACTCCGAAATTCCTAGTTCGATCAATTCAAACTTAAAGATTCTTTATGAGGTTTAAAAAACTGCATCAAATGCCGCCAATCGCGTGAAAATTGGTTGATTCATTTAAAATTTATTGCGGTTTGAAAATTCAAAAAATAGTGTTTTATCAAACTTCTATCAGACTTTTGAGCTCGAAGAGCTCAAAAGTATAGAAAATCTATCTCTGTGAGCTCGGAGAGCTCAAAAACGTCATCAGTGCAATTTTAAGCGCCTATGTATGGAATTATTTTTTTTAACTAAAATTGTAACTATTTTCATAAGTCAAATTTTACATTTACTTTGTTGATGAAGTCAATTTTTATTTTCTACTTAAAGCTTTTCAAGGATTGAGTGCCTTACCTTATTCAATTAGGAGTGATTAGATTTAATTTTGTTCTTCACTTTTGCACGCGAAAGTGTGATTTATTATCACTATTTTTACTCTGATTGAAAAAGTATTTTCTGAATCAATTAACCTCAATGTTGCGTGTCAAATTATACTCTTTTCTAATCATTACAGCCAAATGACCAATTTAATTTAAAGTGAAGGATTAATTTAAAACCAAAAGTTATTGAAATTTTCAAAATCAATTTCTTATTTATTATAGTATTCAATATTTTGTACTAAGCTTTGATATTGTAGCGATGAAACTTTTTCCTTACCTAGAAATTTCAATACATTATTTTTATACACAATATAATGTCGTAACTTACTTGAAGACAATAACCCTGAAAAAGTAACCGGAACAAATGTAATCTAGAAAGTACCAACTGGCGACACTCTGTGCCTGAAACATAGGATCTAAGTAATGTTTCAAAGTTCCATAACTCTGCTTTAGGTTTATGATTAATAATTCTTATTTTCTAAAAAAAATCCGCAGAAAATAGGATGTTTTTATGATTTGATTCAAAGTTTTAAGAAGTTAAAGTTTCAGAACTAAAGTTTTTTATATTTTAGATTTCTTGAAAGAAAAAAACATTGAAGTTAGCTAAAAATAACTTTTTGCGATAAGTTGATATAGCTTCTTAAAGTTTAATGTTTTTGCGCTTGAAATATTTAGGTAGAATGAAGCTAGAGCATTTTGAAGTTTCCAATTTCGTGATAAATGAGAACTATGATTTAAAAATTATTACGGTTGAATACTCGTGTCGTATCTACTTAAATTTAACAGCTATTTTAATACTTCACCCCTTCTAAGAAACCCGAATTGAATAAAATCTTAAAAACTAACCCTGAGGTCATGAATAAATATTTAATCTCACGAATGAAATATTTAAACTTACAAATCGATCCGACAAAAAAAAATTACGTGTTGCAGATAAGCGATCTCGTGTTATCGATAAGATCGGTGGTAAGAAGACTATTGACAAATGAGGTCACGAATGTTTTTATAATAATACTAGAGTAGTGAGTAGTGAGTAGTTTGTAGTAAAATAAAAAATAGAATAAAACAAATAAAAGAATTTGAAGTCTAAAGTGACTAAATCGTGACTGCAGGCATCCGAGGAACTTGGGAATCCAGCCAAGACACGAATTGTACTTATGACCTCGCTATTTCTTTCAGTAGCTTCCTCGCATTTTAAAATTTAAATTATATATTATACTAAATACTATCTATTTACTACTACCCGATAAACGACCCAGTTTTTCCAACCGTTAAATCAAGTACGTACTTGTGTTGAAGAAAACAAGGGAAAATAAAATTATAGTTAACCGGTGATTGCATACTCATTATTACTACTGACTACTTACTGCTCACTATGTTATACTTTAAATTTAATAATATAAATACCAAAACTAAACTCTTCTATTGTCATTTGTACTTATTTTTACTATCGTTACAGGGGCCTTGGAAGCGTCGTGGGATTGCTCAAGACCGGATCGAAAAACCTTTTCATGTTCGACGAAGCCGGTGCGTACTTCCAGTTGCAGCCACGTTGTATTCTTGATTTTTATGTTCATGAGTCTAAACAGCGCATGGGATTTGGAAAAGACCTCTATGAATTCATGCTGGTTGTTAGTATATATTTATATTTATAAATTAATATTTAATCCGAATGATATTGATTTAAATCAAGTTAAGAAGAAATTTAATTTGAAAATAAGAATTTTATTTTTTTCATTTATTATCAAAGAAATTTTAGCACACTGATAAAAGAATTTATTATTTTTTCTTAATATTTAATATTTATTAATCATTTATTAACAGTGAATTAATATTCATTAATAGCAAAAAAATATTTTTTTATATTTCATAAATTAATAAATTGTTTTTAAATAAACAAATTTATTAATAGTTAAAAAAATTCTTCCATTAGCGAATAAAAAAATTTTTGACCCAGGAAAATTATTACACTCAAAAAGAAATGTTCTTTTAATGAATAATTGTTTGAAAAACTGAAAAAAATACTTTAATCAAAAATCAAACTTAAAAATAAATAAATTTTCAATTATTTTAAAATAAAAATAGAGTGATTAAAAAAAAATTTTATTGTAAAAAACTTTTTTTTGTTGATTACTTTTAGCTTTGTTTTTTATTAAACTGTGTTTTTTAGTTCTTTAAACTATAATTTATTAAGTTTGTAACTACCTCCCTGTGACGGGAGTAGGTAATTTGCGCGCCTGGTGCCTTCTTTGAATGCGGTAGTTGTTTCTCAGGCTCTTTTTCCGGTAAACTTAAAATCGCTATTCCTGATGATCCTGACTAGGAAAATGGTTCAAACTTATTTAGTTATTGTATTGTACGGTCTTTAATAAGTGTGCAAAGAGTTTCAATAGAACCCAAGGTTTTGAAGTGGGTAAAAATTACATTCAGAGATTCCGGTACATACATACAGGCAAAACTAATAGTAAAAAAAAAGCGTATTAACTAAAGAAGCTTTTTATAATGTAGAAAATATATTACCCCTCCTAATACGCACGCAATTTATTTTTTTAAACTATAAACTCTATTTTACAAACCATAAATTTTTAATTATTAATCTCAATTTCTTATTAAATTCTTCAGTTAAATTGAAAAGAACTTCAAATTATTTGTAAAGTGTAAACTAGTATTAGCAAGTTGAACAATGTATACTTCAACGTTATCTTATTTGTAAAAAGTTAATTATAAATAACTATGATAAAAATATTTGTGAACTTGACTAATAGGTAACATGAAAACTTTTTAACTTATTATATATTTACAATTGTTATCACATGTTTCCCTTTCAAATGCATGACACACAAGTTATACATTATTACTCGCGTGAAGTAAACCAGTTCAGCGATGGATCGTTAAAGATCTTAATTAGCTTGAGAGGTCGACTCTAAGTACTCTGTAGAATAGTAAACTTTTAAAGCTGATCAGTACGTCAGAGATAATAAGCAATAGGTGAATGAACTGTGAATATATTAATTTTTCCCGCATTTACCCGCACAATTAACTTTTAACTTACATAAAAATTTATTTAAAAATTACTAATATTTTTTTTTTTTTCTATTACAGGAAGAAAGAATTCGGCCAGTTAAATTAGCAATCGACAGACCCTCGGATAAATTTTTGCGTTTTCTCCGGCGCCATTACGATCTCGAAGAAGTTATTCCTCAGAACAATAAATTCGTCGTTTTCCGGGGATTTTTTGATACTGGTAAGTATAAAATATTTGTTCGATTATTAAAATGCGTTCGAGCCCTTAAAAGTCTAACAGAAGGTCGACGCGTTTTCTGTAGACGGCCGAGTTTTTAAAATGTTTTAATACGGTCAATGTCATCGATGGCTACCGCTATCGATTGCTCTTGTACGACAACATCTACTTAGCCACGTTACCTTACACTGGTTTATTTCATTCTGAATTATCAATCACGCATAATTGTGTCAATACTTGCTTCACATAACTTATTCATTATTGTGTATTTACAGAAAATCAGGAGGTTGGTAGCACGAGGTATAGCTTACCTTCGAGAGGCTCCGTCGATTATTCGTATAACAACAACAATAACAATAACAGCAAGCCTCCGTCTGCTTCAAGGTAATTAGATATATTTTTTGTTAAATTATTTAACAAGTATTAATACCATATTGAAGGATTTATTTTTATAATTAATTATTAATCTTTATGGTATTTGTTCTCAGTAATGGCCACTCGATGAATCATTCAAATTCAGCGCATTCAGGAGCACCGAGAAGCTCTTACGGACGTTTTGCAGCTGCGAGGCCTCCTTGCTCAATGGCTAATGTATGTTAATTATCATTTTTAATAAGTACGCTTATTCTAAAGCTTTCACTAGAAAACTGCTTTTAAATGCTTTTACTTATTTTATTTTTAATAATTATTTAGTTTCATTGCTCTACTTATTCTTGTTTATTTTTTAAATGTCTGTCAAACGGATCATTACATTTTAATTTTTAATCGTTTTATTTTTAAATAAAAAAATTGATGCAAAATTTTTTTTTAGGCAGATTTCTTTAGAAATCTATCTATTGCAGCCGGTCTCATGTCGTAATTTTAAGAAAATTTTGTCATGGTATGTTTCATTTCATCGAGTAATGTCAAAAAATGGCATTGGCTCAAAATTTTATGTAAGGTAAAAGACCCCATTAGTGGCACCTCTAAGCCCCTATTAGTGGCACTTTTTCTTTCAATGAAAAAATATTCTACTTGGAATAAAAATTACAAATTTTTTTTATCTAAAGATCTTAAAGATTAGAAATAATATATTCATAATAGAAATTAATGATTTCATTAATTGAATAAGTACCAAAATTAAAGAAAGTGTCAGTAATAGGATCCCCGCTACTAATGGGGTCTTTTACCCTATATATTTAGGTATAATTTTTTTTTATTTAAAAAAAATTTTTGATTTCGTATATTTTATGAAAATAATTTTCCAGATGTACACGAAAAGATTAAACCCCGACTGGTTCGTGTTCTGCACCAGACTCAGTCTGGTGTAAACTAATTTTTTTTTCCATTTTTTCTTGCACACAACTGAGTCTGGTGTAGAACACGAACCAGTCGGGTTTTAATTTTTCCGTGTAAAAAATACATGAAATCTATCAAATTTATCTGGTTTAATTACCTTCAATTTAAGCTATTATTCGTCTAGTTTTGATGATTTTTTAAATTTATTTTGTGACTTTGAACATTTGAAAATATTTTTCAATGAACGTATTTCGGCCCTTTTTCTTTAAATAATTTTTAAGCCGTAAAAGTTAGCTTAAATTTATTAAATTTAATTCAAAGTTCACATGATTATCTTCAATTTAAGCTACTGTTCGTCGACTTTTGATACTTTTTTCAATTTGATTCGTAGTTGGGAAAATTAATAAAAAATTAAAAATAAATTAATTTTCATCTCTTATCATCAAATGACTTTCATCTATTACAAATCCTATTTTTTAGGTAGATGTCTTTGAATATCTATTTGTTGTGTCGGTCTTATATCGTTATTTGCAAAAATATATTAAAAAATAAATTTTAGGAGATTATTGCCTTTAAATAACGTGTTTTTTTCAATATTCAAATAAGAAATCTACCTATCCATGTCGGGTGCGGCCGAATAGCTCGTTTTTAAAAATTTGCAATAAATTAACTAATTAAATTAAACTTTATCATACTTTTTTTTTTTTTTATAAAAGATACAAACATAAAAAATTTTGATTTGACTCGCGATTGGTTTACCGCAAGTATATAAAATGTTACGTATAAAATTAAAGCTTATATTTTATACCAAATAAATGAGTTACTCAAATAAATTGTGAATAAAAGTTTAGTTCACAATTAATAAATGCAAGACTAATAATAGATGTTGCATTGAGTAAAAAACCATGAGGTTGAGTTTATCTTTAATTTATTTAAAGTAAAGAAATGCAACTGTGCGCTACAAAGTATGTAAGAATAACTAACTTAGAGAAAATACAAAAATTGTTACAAGGAGAGTAAGAACTAGGCATTACAAGTACAAGCAGAAAAAATTAGGAGTAGGAATATTTGATAACGAATAGTTAACGAGGAAATAATTTGGAGGCGGGATAGTTGCAAACTATGCAGTTTTGAAAAATAAGCAGGAAAGGGAATAGGGATGCTAAGATTTTTACCTGGATGGGCGATACGTTTACAGAAAATATTTCTAAACTTAGTTAGCAATTAAAAGATTAAAAATACAAAATTTACCAAGAGTAAAAACCCAGAGTAATATAACCCAGGTATCAAGTTTATGACCATAAGCAGATTAAAAATTATTTAAGAAGATATCCCAAAAATTAGCATTAAAAATTCATTTTCTATTCTAAAGCTAGAAAATAACAAGAATATAAAAAGGCAAAAAATTGTCTAGACTGCTATTGCAATACATAGACTGGGAAATTTACACTCATAAATAAAGTTGAACAAATGAATGAACCTTTTTTTCTAGATAACTTAAAATACTTAAAAATACGGGTTTGAATTTAAAATAAAATATATTATTTACCAATTTAAATAATAATTTTGACTAAAAGATTTAGAATAAAAAATATAAAATTGTTTAATTAATTTAAATTTTTCTAATAAAACTAATCGTACGACGGAACAAATTTAATTGACGAATTTCTAAATACTTAAAAGTTATAATATTTTTATTTTGAATTATTAAATGAATTTATTGAAAGAAAAATCAAGCATTTATTTAAAAGAAGAAATAAGTCGAGTAATGAAACAAAATAAATTCTTCTTTGTAACTAATAAATAATAAAAACTAACGCTTTCTTCTAGATAATACATAATGTCCCAGTGTTTGGCCACGCAGCCGAACGTACCGGGTGAGTAAGAGACGATAAAAAGCACCTATGAACGTCAGATTAGATGATGAAAAATTAAAACGAGTAAAGTCATGTTGCATACACCACATGTCGTATTAAGCGCACAAGCATCGGCTTATATATATATATATATGTTTTAAAATGTTCATTACCTCGTATCACGTCGCACATCAACTGACTCGTATTTTTTTTATTCTCCGTCTTAGTCTATTCTGCTGCTGCCGGAATAGAATTAAACTATTTTTATAACTGTTAAAGTTTAAGTAAATTCTATTATTCGGTCCGACATTACTGACGGGATACGAAGCTGATGAAATTTTTCACGTACTTTAAATGTCTGTTAATTAGAAGTGATATATTTTATTTATAAATTATAGCGTAGTTACTTTTTTTATATATATTTAATATAAAATATTGTAAGAAGACATTTTATTTGTATTGATTGCACTTAGTTTATTTATTTTCTATTTTTGTAAATACAGATTTTTATTTTATAGTTGTCATCAATGTGCTTTTATATTATTTATTATTATTAAAAATGCTTTTTCTTGCCAATTTATTTATTTTTATTTATTAAATCCTGTTAAATCCCATTTATGCATTTTGTGATTGTAATTGTTTTTTTAATCAATATAAAATAACAGACTTACAAATAACAAGTGATTGTGATTTTAAAGTTGATAAGACAGAGACCGTCATCATAATAATTTTTTAGTGATGTCCCGTCAACACCAGGACCAAAATTGGAACGTCCACGTTCATTAAGTCTCTACTCAGAACTAGAACAAAAGCAACGCAACCACGAAATGACGACTGTACCAACACCAGCCGCAGAACCGCATTGTACGCCATTTGTTCGTGAAGTTCCAATTGATCACCCGCCAGCGCCACAAAGAGACAGAGAAACTTACGTTCCAGTGCGTCATCACTATGAATCCGAGCAATTAGAACCTCCAACACCTCAAACAACACCCAACAGACGCCTGATGTCTCAAAGAATGACCTCAGATGAACGTTCTATCAATCACTTATCATCAAATGAGCGCCCTATGACCCAAGGGTCGTCTGATGAAGCTCCAATGAACCAAACATCCAACGAACGTCCAGGAACTCAATCATCGAGCCATGAGTCGCTGCCCAGAGAACGTCCAATGAGCCATTCAGGATCTAACACACGTCCTATCTCAAAATCGCGGTCTACTGACCGATCTATGACTCAATCAGCAGCTCCAAGTGGCCGTCAAACTCCTCAGCCCAAGAAAAACTCAACTCAGAATTTCATGTCCATTCATTCTGAAGAAAAATCA
The DNA here is from genome assembly GCA_905319865.3 of Cotesia congregata. NCBI lineage: Eukaryota > Metazoa > Arthropoda > Insecta > Hymenoptera > Braconidae > Cotesia > Cotesia congregata. Next base: position 5,946,430 of record CAJNRD030001118.1, on the reverse strand, counting down.
CCAGCGGGTATCAAGACGACGCCATCTTGTGCTTCGGAAGTCAACGGGAATCAAAATGGCCACTTGGATCTTAAATTCTATCACTCGCCTCTTTGGTAGATTGATTTATCACCGAGATTATAGGACTAAAACTTAAAATAAACATAATAAGTAGATTAATTATTAAATACTAAACTCGTAAATGTGTGAAGGTTAACCGTGAGATATAGTCAATGATTGTCATCGGGTGGTTACTTTTTTGGTAATGGATTTTAATTGTTTAATGATTAAAAATATCGTCAACTCAGGCTGTGCTGGCTCTTTTAATACTTAAGTAGTTATTTTTTAATGTTTAATCTTTATTTTTTTTCCAGCTAATTTATTATCTAATCAGTACTCACTTAAATTAGCACAAGGCACCTCTAGACGGGGCACAAATGCTAGATATCTTTTTAAAAATATACTTATATTGCTTAGATTGTATTCATTATTTATCAATTGTTAACTATTGATTTTCATAACTTCATTAGAATTTTAATTAATTAATTATTATGTGTATTTATATTTAGAACCATTGTATCGAGTACAAAACCACCTTAGATTTAATATAATGGCATTTATTTATAATATCTGTATTTTATTAAATAAAATAATATTTCAGGAGTAATTCAAGAGCTATGTTTTGTCTCAGCTATAAAGACTTGGCGTAATCAAGATTAATTTCATTTTTTTATTTAATTGTATTGAAACGCTATTTTAACACGCTAATTTTGTTAGTTTGTATTGTTTGATACTTATCAATCAGAGGTAATAAAGAGATGACAATACAACACGATTAAAGAATTATATAATTATGTGTCAAAATTTTCATTATTCATAATTTGTTATTAATAAAATTAATTAATAAAATATATTATGAAAAACTAAATTAGCTTTTTTACTGTTTTTTTTTTTTTTTTACTGAGAGAAATTAATTTAAATCTGATAATTATAAGAAATTTTCAATAAATATATTAGTTATTATTATAGTATTATGATTATTATTATAGTATAGTTAACGCATGATCCATCAAATTTATGAAAATAAAAAACTTACAAGAATTAAGCAAGAAAAGAACGACCAGATTCTGTTTTCCTCAGCTCATAAAACTTATAAAATAATTTTTAGTAAATTTTTTTATAAAATCTATAACTATTGTAATTGATCTTATGGCAGAAGCTACGGAAAACTTTGTCATATTATGTTTTCGGGGGCCAAGTACGTACGGAAAATAGTATTCGATCAGAAGTTTATATACTTATACACGGAAAAAAATTTTGCAAAAATTACAATATGGTAACATCGTAATCCAGGATCAGACTTTCAATACGGTTACTTTGATGATTTTACATTTAAAAATTTACGATGTTACATCATAAAAATTCGGATATTTACCACTTTTATAGGTATTTTTACAATACCTTGGACAACTTTGAAGATGAGCAAAGTCGGCCGATTACTTTCGAAATGATGGCCATTTGAAATTTTCAAAATATCGATTATATCGCAATTTCCGTGATTCTATTCGTATACACAGAGAAAAAAAATACTTTTGCTCAATTAGCAATTTCTTGGCTCAAGAAACTCGCTGACGATCAAATGTTCTATTGATATTAATTATTAATTTCTGAAGAGAAGAACATCAATATCTATCTTTGGATAATAAATAAATAAACAAAAGAATAGATTTATTTAAATTAAGTAAATATTATGTCAATCAATTTAACAATTTCTTGAGCTAAGAATATATATCTGAAGAAATTTTTCAAGAACATAAATTCTTGTATCAAGAAAATTTTCTTAATAAAAGTTTTTTTTTTTTCTCAGTGTATAACTTTTGATTGAGAAGAGATACCTTATTTTTTAAAATTACACATTGAAGTTAATAACCTTTGTTAGTGATTTTATGAAGATTAACCCGAGTTGAAAAAATTAACTTAACTGCTATACTAAAAGAATTTATTTACGCTCATGTAAGTTCATTTTTTCGACTCGGGAATTGCTGTGAAAATACAAAAAAAAAAGGCTATTCCTGTGGTTTTGATCGAAAAATAAGATGATAAGATGCAATTTAAGTTAAATTTTTTATTTTTCAATCATTTTTACCCTTTAAATCTAAGTTTAAAATGAATTGCACGACAATTTAACAAAAATAACTTCAAGAAATCTACTTCTTTGGATGCCGAATGGATTTTTTTGTAAAATGAATTTGATTTGAATGTATCATAAAGCTTCAATATTTCGAGTGGTTAAAAAATATAATTTTAATTTATTAATTGTAATGAAAAGTGAAATTAAATATGGTAGAACTACCGATTTTAGACACTTTGAAATTCAATGATTGTGCAGAAAAATGTAATGTTAAAATAATATTTTCATAGAATTTTTAAATGCTTACACTCATATGCAAACAGAATTAATGATGCTATAACATTTATAAATTATTTATATAACAATTTGGACATCAAATGTCCAAAAACGGTATAGGGTCCACAAGCGGTGCTTCTACCCTAGTATTGGAAAAAAAAAAAATATTTTGTATAATATTCAGTATAAAATTTAATACCCTATTCTTGAATCCGAGTTCTTTGAACAGAGTTTACCGTACAAATCCGATCATTTAATTCTTCGAATTTTCAATAATTCTATCACAATTTAATGTTACAAAAAAATTCAAGTTACTATACACTAAGAAAAAAATTTTTTTTGAAAAGAATGAGCAATGTTGTAATAAGAAATAAATTTGTTAAAAATTTTCAATAACTTTATTTCTTAGTTGAAGAAATCAAGATTCTTCTCACTCTAACTTTTTTTCAACCAGAAAGTTATTATGAGAAAATTTTGATTTTTTTTTAGCTAAAAAATAAAATTTTTGGAAATTTTCAACAAATTAATTTCTTGTTAATTAGAACTAAAAAATATTTTTAAAAAATTGCACTTGGAGTTTTTCAAGTTTATAACAAATGAAAATTTTTTTTTATTTTTCAATAACTATTTTAATAAAAAAAAATTCTAAAAATTTTTAAATGTCGGCTAACTTAATTTTCATAAATAGATTTCCTACTAACTTTACCATCTCTATATACCTCTACGTGTAAAAGATGAAATTTCGAAAATTAATTACTCAAAAACGGTACGGTGAATTGATTTGAAATTTTGGTAGTGAATTATTAATATATTTATCTTTTGATAAAAAAAATTCCATAAGTTTTTTGAAATATGCTTTTCGTGGAGGTACTACCTTAATCATATCTTCTGTTAATCAGTCAATAATAATATTAAGTTTGGATTTATAGATCTTAACTTGAAAATATTTTTGGCAATGAGTAATAGTCAATTTAATTTACCTAGAAATATATTGAGGTAAATATCAGGAAAGGAAAAATTACTAAATATAAGCTAGATTATTAACTTTGGACTCAGACTTAAATTGAGAATATTCGTACTAGAAGTTGAAACGCTTCCTAAATTTAACCAAGATGGAGAATAAAAATATTAATAACATCGACAATAACAACATTGATAACCAAGTAATCATCGACCGTGTGGAAATTGAAAGAGTCCGAGTTCATTCTACCATTAATAATCATCAGGAGGAAGAAGACAAAGATTAACACAAATGTGATTCCATTCTGGATAAATTTTAATTAACGACATAAATCTGTAAAAACTAAACTTTCTTCACGCTATCATAATTCGTCTTCCGTTATTAATTATCAATAATATACAACAGTTAAAAATTTTGAAAATAGTGGTGTCACATATGTGAAAAAAATATTATTTAAGTGAAAAAGTGATTATTTCAATTTTATTACCATTGGTATTTAATTTTTAATTTTTTTACTTGTGATTTATAACTCATTTTTGTAATTATTGATTGAATACAATCTTAAAAATCACTATTTTACATTTATAAATATGAATAAGATAATACAGTTTTGTATCTGTATATTTTTAAGAGACATGTACAAAAAATAAAGCAAGTTTTTCATATTTGTAAAGATAGTTAAGTGTACTTTTCATAGCATGAATTAATCCTAAATTTTAATTAGATTTAATTAATTGAAGAATAGTATTCTGAATAAGAAATTTTTTTAAAGGTAAAGAGTATGTATAAATTAAGAATTCGCAAGAGTTGTCTGATTAAATATGATAAAAATTGTGATTTAAATTAAAAACTTTCTTTTTTAGTACTTTCAATAAAAATTTGGAGGATGAGTAAACAATTGGTTAAATGATACTACCTATTATTAAAAAAATGGTAATTAAAATGATAAATCATTTATTTTAAATTATACTTATATAAGTTAACACACCAATAGAAATAATTCAAACACCATGCGTTGCTATAAATAATTGATCAAAAAATACATCTACAGTAGGTACGCTAAAAAAAAACTGTTAAAAATACAATTTATAAACTCAAATCCTTAAAAATTAACTTTTCAATGTTGACAAAAATGTTAAGTCTTCTCTTTTAATTTGGTTTAAAAATATAATTAAACATATTTTTAATATGTGAATATTTGGTATTCTGTATGGAGATACAACTTATTAAATTTTCTATTTTAGTATTCAATGTATAAAATACTTCTGATTGACTTGAATTTACCTTATTTAAAAATATACTTCATCTTGATGCGCCCAATCACAGAGTATTAAACATGGAATTCACCTCCTTCTAGTTTTTCATCGGTTAGCCAGGAAATCAAGCTGATACAAGTGTCTCGTTCTAAGTAAATCAAACTGAGGAGAATTCCTTGGAAAATTCCAAGACACACACCACCGAGAACATCCAAAATGTAGTGTCTTTTTAACAGAACTCGTGAGAGACAGACTGCAGTAGACCAAGCCAGCAGCGAGGGTACGAACATAATGGGAACAGGCCACAGGTTGATGAAGAAATATGTTAAAAATGCTACTCTCGAAGCGTGGCCTGATGGAAATGAGTATTTATCTGGACCCATTCCAAACGGATCATCATTTTTTGATGGCCTTCGTCTTCTCGTAGCGGCTTTTATAACAGCTACGTTGACTATGTCTATCAGGAGGCCTATGAACAAGTTTACTTGCATTTGATACAAATCTTTGCTGCTTATTATCCATATGAACGCTAACCATCCCGCCAACCACGGAATCGTATGCGCACTTATCTGTAAATTAATTAATCATGAATGAATAAATAAATAAATATATGATACAGAAGTTAGCCGACATTTTTTAATTTTTTTAAATCATTTAATTAGAACTAAAAAATATTCTTTAAAAATTGCACGTGTAGTGTTTTTTTAATAAAAAAATTCATAAAAATTTTTAGATGTCGGTTAACTTAATAATAATAATAAATATATATATATATATATATATATTTTTTGATGGCCTTCGTCTTCTCGTAGCGGCTTTTATAACAGCTACGTTGACTATGTCTATCAGGAGGCCTATGAACAAGTTTACTTGCATTTGATACAAATCTTTGCTGCTTATTATCCATATGAACGCTAACCATCCCGCCAACCACGGAATCGTATGCGCACTTATCTGTAAATTAATTAATCATGAATGAATAAATAAATAAATATATGATACAGAAGTTAGCCGACATTTTTTAATTTTTTTAAATCATTTAATTAGAACTAAAAAATATTCTTTAAAAATTGCACGTGTAGTGTTTTTTTAATAAAAAAATTCATAAAAATTTTTAGATGTCGGTTAACTTAATAATAATAATAAATATATATATATCAATTATTATAAGGTCCCAGGTCAAATAATCAGTAACAAAATTTGAGATAAAAATTTTCTTGAGTTGTTAGGACTTTTTACAGCTAAATATCTCATTAAAATATATTAATTGCGTTTCAAGGTAAAATCTAATAATAATGAATCAAAACAAAAATTAATTAATTATTAAAATTATCTTCTTGATAAATAATAATAAAATATAAATCATAAATTATATTTTTCTTGTCTTTATCATTTTGCTGAAAAATATTTTTTATTAAAAAAAAATACTATGTCAGAGAATAACAATTGTTTGTATTCTTCTCAATTACATTAATGTTAAATGTTATTTATTTTTAATAAAGCGGTAAAATATATCAAGGATATTTATCATAAATTTGTAAATATTTTCACAACTGCATTTTTAAATATTCTTGTTTTTTATCATAAAAATAAAAATAAAGGACCAGCCATTGAATGAAAAAAATTTTTATAAAGTAGAAAAAAATTTATGACATTAAAGTTAGCAGTCACTTAATAATTTTTTAATTTTATTTAACAAAAAGATTTGTTCCAAAAAATTATTTTTAAAAAATTACATATTTATTTTTTTAAATTTCTAAATGTCAACTTTTTTTTGTTATTTTTTTTGCTGTAATTTATTTGTTATAAAATTTTTTAAATTATCAAATATGTGCTACGTTAATTATCATAAAAAATTTAGAATTCTTTTAATTTAGATAATTTAGCATTATAAATATTTAATTTGCTATTTAGGTGTGTGATTAAACCATTACCAGATTTACTTGTGAAGTAAATATTTACGAATTTAGTTATCTTAGTATTTGACCTGTCACCCAAATAAGTTTATCAAATTAACAACCTCTAGAGCACGATAGTGCATCTTTAGCTGCTTCATGGGCATGAAATTCTCAACTTTTTTAACAAAAGCATTGGTTAAGTAGACGTCCATATCCAAAATTTTCTTCAGCCCCGAAGGAATTTCCCGTTTTTCATTTTTCTAAAAAAAAAAAAATTGTCAATTGTATAAATTATATTTTAATTAAAAAGTTTACAATTAAATATCACTAAGTATATTAAAACTTAAATTCTATTAAAAACTAAAATAAAATATTATAAAAAAAATTTTTTTCAAAACTGAATGTAAATATATTATTTCGCAATATGTTAATTATTTTAAAAAATGATCTAATATCTGACATTTCTCATTATCATTTAAAATAATTAATAACAAAAAAAATGATGAGTAAATAATATGTGTACAATTAAAAAATAATAAATATTCTAACCTTATCCATGGTGACTTCTTAAAATTTCAATCCGGTGATCTGATTGCTAAAAGTACAATTGACAATTGCGAATTGCGAGTAATTATAAGGTGAATTTCATTCGATTAATCGATATTTATCAATACACCAAAATGAAAATATTTATTTTTATCAGGAGCTTTGTAGGTTATGTAAATACAACCAGTGTTTATCGTTTTGTTTCTAGAAATTAAATACAGAAGGAGAATTGTCAGCACACGCTTATGCACTGACTACCACCACGTGGGTAACCTTCAGTTGGTTGCGACAGTTGCGAATTTTCTGTAAAGACAACTAAAAACTAAAGACACGAGTCGACTTATTGAAAATCTTTGGGAGCGAAGGAGCGCAAATGGCAACCAACGGAGGGTTAATACTGTCATTAATATTATCAGTCTGATTATGACCAGGACCATTACGCAGGACCAAGGTTTTTCTATCTCATATATTTGTAATCCTGGGTAAGTGATATTGATGTTAGTACATTAATTGTAATATCTGTTTAGTTTGATGCTAGATGTATATTTACTACGTTTGTTGTCATTGTCCGCTTGTTGAAAATAAACAAACAAAAAGTTTTAAATAATTTTTCTTTCTTAACGAATCTTAATAACTTTTTTATTTTATTTTAGAAAATATCAAGGAGATTCAATATTTTATAATTGTCAATTGAAGATACTTTCAAGATTAATTATTATTATTTTTTTTTTTTTTTCAGTGATTGATAATTAAAATAATTATTTTTAATAATTTACTGATATAAAGTGCAGTGAAATGTACGAATCAGCATCTGCAAAACGATTTAAGAGTAATAATAGCAATAATAATAATAATAACAATAATCAATTGCCATTAGATTTTAGTTTAAAATCCTTGTCAAAGTCAGAACCCGAAGTTTCTGAAGTTTCTGAGCGTCTAAACTACGACAGCCAGCAAGAAGATGACCTAGTAGACGACAACAACGTCTTCGCGTCGGCGAACATCGCCAACAAACTACTGGCTCTGGAGTATGAGCTGACCAAGAGGATAGAGCTGATATCCTTCGACCCGCCTGTCGAGTACGTTTACAGTCCGATAGACTACGCAATTTCAGTCCACGCGAATTTCCTCCAGAAATACTGTCACACGACCAAGAAAATTCTGTTTCTGGCGATGAACCCCGGCCCGTGGGGAATGTCGCAGACTGGTATTCCTTTTGGAGAAATAAACGCGGTAGTGAACTGGCTCAAGCTGTCGGGGCTGATAGAGAAACCGTTGAAGGAGCAGCCGAACAGGAAAGTCACAGGATTTGCTTGCCATCGGAGTGAAATAAGTGGCAGGAGATTCTGGAACTTGTTCAAGAGTATTTGCGGTAGTCCGGATAATTTTTTTCAGTACTCGTTTCTGAGGAACTATTGTCCAGTGGCTCTGATGGATTCTGCTGGTCGGAATATTTCTCCTGCTGAGTTAAAGGCAATCTGATGTTATTTGAATCTGTCAAATATGTTTTTTTTTTTGTTTTATTTTTTGTTGATATTAATATTGGTAATTATTGGGTTTAATAATTGTTTTTGATGAAATTTTTGTTTCAGGGCTCTAAATTGAAGGAGTTGAGAGATATTTGTGATTTGACGCTACTGGCAGTTTTGAAACTTCTGGAAGTTGAAAAAATTGTAGGGATTGGAAGATTTGCCGAACAAAGAGCTAAGAATATTGTTAAAACTGCTGGTTTACCGATTAGAGTAAGTATTTTATTATTTTAGTAAAAATTATGGAGTATACAAAAAATTAATTTGATTCAAGAAAAAAAATCTTCAACTAAAAATATCATTTTAAATCAAGCAACATAATTCTTGAACTAAAAAATTATGGTAATTATTTACAAGTGGGGTCAACCCATGTTGGTCCATGTTAAAATTTTTTTTTTTTAATTGTTCCTTTTTTATGTACTTTCCAAAAAAAAAAAAAAAAAAAAAAAAATATATCAAATTAATCAAAAAAAGATAAAATAGAAATTTTATCCAAAAACATGAAAGCCAAAACTTTTTTCAACTTTTAAAGGCAAAAAGGCTATTAAAATCTTTATTTTTTCTTTTCACGAAATTTTTTATCATAAATGCACAGTAAAAATAAGCAGAGTAAAAAAAATTAAAAAATGTTAATTTTTCACCTAGTTATGGCCCAAAATGGGATTGACCTCACTTGTAAATAATTACCAAAATTATCTTCGGTTTGAGTAAATTTTATTTGATTCAAAATGATTAAACTTTAAAATATTAATCGTGGTTAATTTTTTTTTCTTAATTCAAATTAATTTTTTATATTAAAGGGTTACATGAGCATCACGGTTTCAAAAATTCGATTTTTTTTTGTCTTATTAGATTCTACAACATCTCTAGAATATTTTCCTAAAGTTTCAAATCAATCCGAATAATATTTTCGGACATACAGTTTTAAAAAGTTGCGCGTTCAAGGTGCTCTTGTATTTCTCACTCAAAACTTGAAACGCGTTTTTCTCAAAACTATGTTTTCAAAGACAGTGGTTGAGATTACTCGAGAGCTATGCAACCGATCTTGATGAATTTTTAGACAGGTCTTCGAGATATAATTTACAAGGTCTTGAACAAAAAAATTTTTTTTTTTCAATTACAACTATTTAAAAAAAAAATACCGCGAAATTTTAGCCAAATTTTTAATTTTTTGTAAAAACCTCTGCCAAAAATCCAATTTTCATTTATTTTTCCTTCGTTTAAGACCTAGTTTGAAGTCTTAACTAAAGCACATATTTTTTTTTTTCACTCGCTGGAAATGACGTCACATTAGCAGAGTTTTTAATATTAAGTTTTTTTTTTTTAATTTCAATAATCCCTTATTAAACATGTATCTTTAAGACAGTAAAAAGTTTGAATAAAATATTTCATTTTTTCTATTAAAAAAAAATTGTTGAAAATAGGCCATTTTTTCCCAGGGAAACCCATGTAACCCCTTAATGTAGTTAAAATTAATTAATAGAATAAAGCATGAAATTACTTTATTTCTATTCTAAAATTTTACATGATAATAAAAATAATATTTAATTCTTGTTTTAAATAAATAATTATACTTTTAGATTTTTTGGATGCCTCATCCAAGTCCTAGATCCACTGCCAACGAAAATTGGAGCGATAAAGCACTTAAAACTTTAAACGAGTTAGATTTACTTAAATATTTTGTAAAGTCTGACGACGAGAACGTGAACTGAAGAGAAAAAAATAAAAATGACTGAGGATATCAAGTCCAAATGGATGGAGACAGCGCTCGAAGAAGCAAAAAAATCTCTGCGTGCTGGAGAAGTTCCAGTCGGTTGTCTTTTTATTTATAAGGACCAAGTTATTGCATCGGGCAGTAACACCGTCAATGAAACTCACAACGCAACTCGTCACGCGGAAATGAATTGCATTGACCAGGTAATTAAGTATTGTAAGGACCGGAGTCTGGAGTATCAAGATGTCTTTAAGAGTGTCGACGTCGTGGTGACCGTCGAGCCCTGCATAATGTGCGCAGCGGCTCTTCACCAGCTAAAAGTAATGAGTATCACCTATGGCTGCGCTAATGACAGGTTTGGAGGCTGCAAAAGTGTTCTGAAGGTCGCTCCCATTTACGAGTCTGGTGTTGAAATCGTTGGGGGCCTCAAGGCTGAAGAAGCCATGATTTTACTCAAGGAATTTTATAAAGGCACTAATCCAAATGCTCCGGATGATAAACAAAAACATAAAAAGAGAAATAAAGAGCATAAGTAATCTTTTTTTGTCAATTATATTATACAATGATAAAATATGTCAATTTCATTACTACAAAGTGATAATTGTTTAATAAAAATAATTAAGAATAATTGTTTTTACTTTTACTAATATGTTAATCATTTGATGATTAATTGAAACATAATTAACATTGACCAACTATTTTAATTAAACATTTCAAATGTTTACTTTGAAATGTGACTTTATTGTCATTATTACTCAAATATTTTACAAATACTTACCAAATAATTTATTTCCTTAATTAGAAGATTCAATCAAATTATTAATTCAAATCACATAAGTTCTAATTTCAGAATTTTATTAAAAAAAAAAAAATGCCATTCAAAGATACTGAGAAACTACAGAAAAATTCAAAGTCATCGTCGGCAATTCGTGAAACATTGAACAAAACTCCAAAAGATGAGTTACAAAACAAAGCCGAAATGACAATGCGCATAATATGTATATTATTCTGTGTTACTTTCTTTGTTTCTTTAACTCTGACTTTAATTATCGGGTGTATTTATTCTGAAGAAGTGGCTTATATATCTATAATACAAACAATTTTGATTGTAATTAATGCCATAGTTTTTTATAAATATTATACATACACTAAACTCGTATAAAAGCAATGACCTGAAAGTGACAGACATTTGAAATTTATTATAATTTTATAACACTGAAATTATTATGAAAAAAATTGAATAAAAAAATTCCTGGTTTAAAAATTAAGAAACATTATTAGTTGAAACTTTTAAAAGCATTTTTATTGTTGTAATTTATCTTCTTATAAGAATTAAAAAAATTGACAGTTATTAGCTAGCTTCAGTACCATATAAAATGAAAATTAATTTAGCAGATATTTTATAATTTTAGGAATTTTTTTAACAAATAAATTATGTCAAAGAAAGTGAAAAAAAAAAAAATTGACATTTAGAAAATTAAAAAAATAAAAAATTCAATTTTTTAGAAACGATTTTTCAGAGCAATTTATTCGTAACAAAAAAATTAAAAAATTGTCAAGCAACTGCTAACTTTAATGTCATCCATATAAAAGCATTGTTACTCTCAGTGTATTATCTTGCAATTATGATTCACTTACTGATCAATATGACATTATTCACATTGACATTTTAAAATTGAATTACTATAAAATTTTTTAATTTATTTTTTGAAACTCCCGCTGTTTTTATTTTTTGCGCGCGCATCTTTAATCTATGAAAAAAGAAAATATGGCAACTGACATGTCGGAGCCTATTATTGATATTGTTGACAATTATTTTATCAAATGATTAAAAAAGAAATCAATTAATTAGTTGCAATCAATAATTTGCAAGTATTGATCATTTGAATCAACAAAAGTGTCAATAATTTTACTTTTCTATAAACAATATTAGTTTCCCGCCAATTGTCATAACATAACCTTACATAAAGTTGAATTGCAAGTGCATTACAATTATTTAGTTTAATATATTCGATCAAATTATCATTCGATTAATAATTGATCTTAATTATTATTGAATATTTATATCTCAACTTCATAAATTCACATAACTGGATTTGTTAATTTAATTAAAAATAATGAGTCAATTTATAAAGTAAGTACAAAAAATTGTATTAAACTATTTAATTATCAATTCACAAACTTACTTATAAATATTGCGTTGTTATAACAAAATTTTATTATTTTTTAGACCATCAGCTCCAAAAGCTTTGCGTGGTAAAGCACGCCCCAATCTAAATGCCACTATTTCAGCACCAAATTCGCCGAAAGCTCTCACCTCCAGGAGAACTATGGCCCCCGGTTCACTGTCAACATCCTGCGCGTCAACATCAGCACCCTCGTCATTAAACGTTACCATGAGAAGCACTTCAAAGAGTTCCAAGAAGACTAAACCGGACCCGGTCCGCCTGGCCTACATCGAGTATCTGATAGCGAGAGCTATGAACAGTGCAGTAGAAATAGAAAGTGATAAACGTGCTGAAGAACTTACCAAAAAGCTTATTTTACTTGAAATCAATGATGACGAGACTTATGCAACCTTGAACGAATACGAGATGAAAATCAAGGAGGCCAAGGCTTTTGTAGAGGCTAAAATGAAATTTCTAAAACAAATAGAAAAAATAAATGATGAACTGGGTAATTTTTTTTAATTTTTTATCTATAATTAGAGCATTCTATATATTTACCTAATACACTTAATACAGACTTATTATTATTATTATTATTATTAATTATAATTATTAATATCAAATATATTGTAACTATTATTTCTAATGGGACCCACTCGGTATCGCGACAAAATATCCCCCGACATAATGTCCTCGGTGTTAGTCTACTTTCGAATAAACACACACAAAATCCATGATAAAAGGGCACAACACGGTATGTATTTTTTAACACCATAATTTTTGACATCAATTCTATTCATCTTGGTTAACTCTTATGTTGTTTAATTCAATATTGATATACCAAAATATTTAATAAATCATTGTAGTTCAATTTTTGTAAATAGCGAGATCTACTAAACGTAGCCAACCATTATTTATTATTACCTACTGTTAAAGTTTTTTGATGTAATTTTTAAACTTAAGTATTTCTTATGTATTCTTTTGAGCATGAATAAAAATCTACATTTTCAAAAAAAAAAAAAGGCACAACGCGATCACAAGCTTATGTGTTGTAATATTTTCTCTAAAGAAGATCTTGTCGGGGATATTTTGCCGTGGAATCAACTCGCTCAATGGCTTTGCTGTAGGTTTCAGTGTATTGTTTAAAATAAAATAATTAGTTTATTAATTAATCAATTTATTTATCGGTTGATTATCATTCTAGAATTGAAGGATGAAGTAATGGAAACTTTGGAGCGGATCCAGGGCAAACTTCAATCAATGGATAAATTAACAGTCATAAATATTGAGACACACGAAGAGGAATGGATTGTTTTGAAAGATTTGATAGAAGAGTGTGACCAAGTAATGGATAGTATCACAAATGATTATAGAGATTTTGATTTAACTCTTGAACTTAAGAAAAATCTTGATGAGTTTATTAATTTACTCACAGCTGTCTTTAAACAACTGCATATGCAAGTTATTTATTTTATTTCTAAATTATTTTATTTAAGTATTTAATTAAATGAAATTTATTGTTGTTTTCAGCATTCGTGGAGAGTTAGAGCTGCTTGAAGCTGACACTGTAATAACTCTGGGTTCTAAAATTAAGTAATAATGATCAAACATGTATCTTTATTTTTGTACTTTGATTCATCGAAGAAACAATCTTGTTTCTGGAGATTGTTGGATGTTGATGATAGTATCACTGAGAAAAAAAAAGTACTACTCTTGAGAAAATTTTCTTGTCACAAGAATATATATTCTTGATAATTTTCAAGAATATATTTTCTTGTCTCAAAAGTTGATCGAATTATTTTTTATTTAATTCAAATGAACCTATTCGTTTGTTAATCTATTAAAATTAATGCTAATATTTTATTATCATGATAGATATATTGATATTCTTTTGTCAAAAAACTAAAATTTATTTTAAACGATTTTTGAGCCGAGAAATTTTTTTCTGGACAAAAATTTTTTTTTCTCAGTTTATTAACAAAATAATATTACCGGAGCTAAGTTAATTTTGCTACAATGTTTACATAATTTTTTAATAATCCAAGCAAAATTTGTGTTTTTGCGATTATTGACTGATAGCAGTACAAAGGAATATATAATTTCTTTGTCGTAAACTTATATCTTCTTGATCAAGAATTAACGACTGTTGATGATACATTTAAGAAAATAATAATACTTAAGCTAAGTTAATTTTTTTTATAATATATATGTATATAAATTTTTTTAATGTAACATTGTATTTATAATTAAGCAAGACTTGTTTTTCTGCAATTATTGACTGACAACAGTGCTATAAATATAAAATCATTTTTCAGTCGTAAAGTTAAATCTCGTTGATCGAGAATTTAATTTTGGTAATAAATATCTACAAATAAATTTAATCTTGGGGTTTTAAATATTATATTATAAGCTTTAATATGTTTCAATCCTCATTATAAATTTTATATGACAATTCTTTTAATCCTCTTAAAATCTTTATTACGATTAACATTTAATTGTTTTTTGATCTTTTTATTGTTTAGTTTTTTTTTTAATTGTAATTAAATTTTTAAGTTTTAATTTATATTCACATTTACCATAAAAAGGTAGTTAGAAGATAAATAAATTAAATTGTTATCTATAACATAATAATAACATAGAAATCTTGGCTCTTTATTTTTTACATCAGAATAGAAATCTTATCTATCTACTTACTGAATCATTTTATTAAATAATTAAACAAGTTATAAGTAAAAAAAACACAACCACTTTCAATAACAGAACTTAAATACGTTGAATTACTGAAACTAATTTTTCCAAAAAGTTAAAAGCTTTGAAAAAAAATTCATAAATTTTTTATAAAAATAAAAAAATTTCCCTATTATTTATTCAACATAGTATACAGGAGTTTCTGTTTCTGGTAGTGAGTTAGCAAGAGCATTTTTCGCTTAAAATTTATATTATTTATTCATAAAATTGGGGTATAATTTTTCAGTTGCGTAATTTTTTTTGTACAGATTATTGATTGCGTTTAACGTTGAATTTTATCATTATTTAATTATTGCATCACAGATAGTGACATAATTCGTGTTAATTTGATTAAGTATTTTTTTTTAGTAAAAAGGAATTTTTTTATAACAAAGTTCATTAATAATAATAATCAAAAATATAATTATACAAATGCTCAATAGACAGAAAAAAAAGGTTTAATTTCCCAGATAGCCAAAAGTCAGCAGTAGGCTGGCAAGTTGTCAGCATACCTGGCCTGAAAGAGCAGGCAAGATGTGCTGGCAATACCGTAGGCATCTGCGGCCGCATTTGCTAGCAAAATGCAGGTATAAGTTTGTTCAGCATAGCCTGCTACCGTTGTGCCTACATTTCATGCTCGTGCAACGGTGGTGGAATATTACAAGCAAAGTGTAAGCATGGTCTGCGTGCAAAATACGCTGTCATCAAGCAGGCATTTCATGCTAGCATACTGCCCGCAAAATAAAGAAACAGATTGGCTAAAATTTATCTTACTATTTAGGTATATTAATATTCTAAAAAATTATTATAATTTAAAATTCAAATTTTAAGTTTTTTTTATTCTAATTTTAATCGGAATAGGAACATAAAAAAAAATAAATCAAAATTTTTTAATTAAATATTTTTTATTATTTTATAAAAAACTAAACGGATGTTTACTTCACATAATAAATACATAATCATCATAATATAATAAAAAATAATAGAGTATATCATACAATATCAGAAAATAGTAATTTTATAAAATCTTACGCCGTTAGTGTAATTTTATTTTTTTTCTTTGATATTTCAATAGATATTTTCAATACTGCTTTCTTCGACCCTACTTAAATCTTGATTAATTAATTAATAAACTCCACATAAAAATAACTGCGATCAATACTAATTGCTTATATATCCATTCATATTGTTATTATAATTACTTAATTTAATTTGATTTATTTTACAAAACTTTTTAAATTAATTTCTATAGAAAAATTTTTTTAACATTCAATTTCTTCAATTAAAACTAAATGGAAATTGTAATATTTCTTCTAGAATAACATATTTCGCATTATTAATTTACGGCGGGTTGAACTAATTGGAAACAGCGTGAAATAAAAATACAGAACGTTAATACTGACCCGCCGGGCGGGTTCAGCATATAATGGGTATGTTCTAATGCCGGTCTCCAGAAATGAGTAGACCCACAACAGTGTAAAGTGGTGAACCCTAACTCCAGCGTTCCTATATACTGATAACGTAGAAATTTGACATAGATAAAATTTGAAATGTGGAGGTGAATCTGACGGCTGGAGAATTAGGCTGTTTTTCTAAAGTTATGTAGAAACCATCCACGACATCAGCCCATCCAGTCCAAAACGTCATATCGACTCGCTGATTCCAGTCTATGGTAAATGTAAGGACTTTTCCTGTGGCAGCCATTCCTGAAATTGAAAATGACATCCGTTAAAATAAAACTGGTACACGGAAAAAAATAATTGGTAGAGGCTACCGATTTTTTCGGTAGAGATTCTAAAGTTTGACATAAGAGTGAGTATTGAAAAAAATATATTTATATTATTGAGAGAATAACAAAAATTTTGTCTCTAGGATAGTCCTATGATAACATCGGGTTTTTTAGTGAAATTTAGTGTCATTGCAAAGGTCTTGACTTGAATTTGCGCCTTTTCAAGGTTTCATATCATTCTCATCGATAAAAATCGGTAAAAATTGCATAGATTCTACTAAAGTATACCCTAATAGAAACATTCGCTGCTGGTCGATCCTCAACTTCGAACACTGTACATTTACTAGTGTTTTACAAATCGGTAGAATTTAATCAAAATAGTTCGTTAGTTAGAGGCTGTCAGCTAAGGCCTATATGAGTTTAGACCAAATACTTATTTTTTTCTTAAAAGTAGAGAGTCTACTGAAAAAAATGCCGCTAGACAGAAGTCTTTACATTATATAGATGCTGAGATACAAATATTCAAAAATCAGTAAAAAATCGACTTTTTTAAAAATTCAAAAAATTCTCCAGCGGCCGAATTTGATTATATCGGGTCCAAATTTTCAGGATCGTCTTCTTTTAATTTAAGGTGTACTTTTGAGGAAAAAATCGGCATCAAAATTGCTGACCTGAGTGCGCACATTTTAATAATAAATATTGATTTAGAAATGATTTGATGTGAAATATAATAAACATTCATCTTCGCAACTATATAACTCAAAAGCTGTTGGTAGGGGAGGGGGGCGGGGATTTACACAGAGGAACTTTTTGTAGCAAATTTTATGCTCTACAAAAGCTATATAAACGCGTTTTTTCCAAAAAAAATTTTTTCACGTCGAAAAATCAAGAGATTATCCGATATCTGGGAGTGATGCTTGATGCCCGACTCAACTTTAAGCAGCAAGTCGAACACGTGAGTGCAAAAGCATCAGCAGTGGTAGCTAGCTCAGCACGACTGATGCCAAACGTCGGAGGCCCAAAGCAGAGCAGGAGACTACTGCTATCATCTGTAGTCACATCAGTGCTCACTTACGGAATATCTATCTGGGCAGACGCACTAGAAAAGCAAGAATCATGGAGAAGGGCTGGACCAGTCTACCGTCTGAGTGCCTTAAGAGTAGCAAGCGCCTTCCGCACAATATCTATGGAAGCAGTGTGTGTCATTTCCGGAACTTTGCCTCTCGGAATCTTAGCTGAGGAAAGACGGATCCTTTACCAATGAAAGAAGTCGACCACACTAAGCGCTGAGGAGCTTGGAACAGAAGAGCGGCAGAGGAGCATAAGTCGATGGCAACTACAGTGGGATGCCACAGTGAAGGGTAGGTGGACGCATCGTCTCATACCAAGGATCAACGTTTGGCTAAACCGGAGTCACGGTGAGGTCAACTATTATCTTACACAGATGTTATCAGGACACAGCTGTTTCCGGGCGTATCTCCACCGCTTCAAGCATGATAATTCCCCAGAGTGCCCATCCTGCCCAGGAGTCAATGAAGATGCAGAGCACGTTTTCTTTGAGTGCTCACGTTTTTACCCACATCGGGATGAGCTGGAGAATATCCTGAAGAGGAAAATCCAACCAGAGATAATAGTAGCAGTAATGCTGTCATCAGAAGCTGCCTGGAACGCCACAAGCACTTTTGCTACAAAAGAAAGAGAAGGAAGAAATAACATCTTAGCCACCAAAAGGAAGAGCGGCAGCTAATTCCTCCCCCCGCGAAGAAATGCCTTACGGCGGTACCATGGAGGATCAGAGGATAGAAGAGAAAGGGGTGTAGGGTTTAGTGGGTAGGGGCGTCAGCGTCAAGTTTTAGTATGACGCTGCGTCGAGTCGCCACATATCCGGGCCAACATCTATGCCTAGAATCCGTAAAAAGGATTCCCCCCCCCCTAAAGGGAAAAAAAAAAAACACACACCTGCGGCAGAGGAGAAACTGCTACCAGGCGCGTCTCCCCGTAGTGGATGGGTTGGTCACACTAACTGACCTAACAAGACGAGGGTAACGTTGTTCGCGTCCGTAGGTACTGCTTTAACACCCTACACGTGCTCTCCGGGTAGTGCTAATGACAACACCAACAACATATGGAATGTCAGAGAACACTGAAACATTGTCTATAGTACAGAGGTTGGATACCTCAGTGCCGGCGAGGGAAGGCGTGCAAACGAGCTCGAACTTGTCGTTATCAAGCGACCGTTACGACAGCAGGGTAGACCCCATGGCTCTGCTGTCTGGAAATGCTACAGGGAGTACGAAAACAGCCCAGATGGAGGAGAACGGACAGCTGAACAACGGTCCTTCAAAAAGTGGAGGACCTTTTGCTCCTGTCACTGATCAGGAAACAAACAAGAGAGAAAACGGGCCTCATCCCCAGCAAGACGCACTGCTACTTAGTGCAAAGATGAAGAGGACAGATGCGCGGTCACATCTGGAGAAGCTAGTCAGCGGACTGCAGGACTTTCTCCAAACCAAGCAAAATGTACACAAGGAGATCAAGTCGAAGACGACGAACACTTGCAGTGCCCTGAGACGGTTCAAAAAACCCGACCAAGAATGGCAGGAGATCCAACAACAACACGGTAATATCGGGAAGAGGACGAGTGTGACAGCGGTTTCACCTGCAAAAGCTGACACGTTGGTCGAAGAGATGGACACAGGTGGCGAGGGTGACGTCGAGTCAGTTGTAGAAGACGGAAAGGAAACTGGAGCTGTTATCAGGCCCGGGAAAAGAAAGGAACGAAATTCCCCAGACCCAATGACCAGCCGTACTAAGAAGAAGGACATTAAACCAAGTCCTCCAAAAAACGCGGTAATACAGAACGACGGAAAAAAGGAGGCGAATGAATGGCAAAAAGTCCAGTCAAGGAAGTCCAAGAGAAAACAAGCAGAAGAAAAGCTCCAGAAGCAACCGCCGAAGGAACCCAGACCAGAGCCTAAGCGGAAAAAACCGCGCAAACGGATCAGGCCGGACGCACTCATCATCCGCCCCGCAGAGACGGCAAAGTATGCTGAGATTTTAAAGCGAATAAAGCAGGACGTCCCTGACGAACAGATCCGTACTACAGTGGATAAGATCCAAAGAACTAGGACCGGGAACTTGCTGATTACGCTTTCGAGGAAGAGCACTGACCGAGGCCAAGCCTTACAGAAGACTATCGCGGGCATCCTTCAAGAAGATGCGAAGGTAATCTGCAAAGGACCACAGGAAGACGTCGAAATCCTAGATCTTGACGGT
>CAJNRD030001118.1:5880892-5913056 GCA_905319865.3 Cotesia congregata | reverse complement strand
ATACGGGGAATCAGAGTTCGATTTCGGAGAGGGAGCCTGAGAAACGGCTACCAGAACCAAGGAAGGCCGCAGGCGCGCAAATTACCCACGGAGAGTTACATACTGAATGACATACTGACATACTGACATACAAGTGAAGCTAATAAAAAGCGTGTAAAAACGGCACTAGTTAAAAAAGTACAGTACAATTTAACAAGTCATTATTTAATAAAGCAAAATTTGATTTATTTATAGTTCAGGAGTCACGGCAGTCACATAGTGACTGCAAGGTTGCTAGTACAATTTAATTTCAAGTATGCAATAAAGGCAAAGAAAAAAAATTTTTTTTCCCTTTGGACGTATAGCGTCAATTTTAGCCCCGCTGCGCTAAATGAAGTTGCTGCTTTCCGCCTCCATCGAGGAAAAAAATAGTATACACTCCTCGGGAAGTAAATAAGAAAGCCTCAGATCACATGTAATTGTTGGCAATTACAATTATTGGTAATTACACATGATTTGAGACATTTCTTAATCTACTTCCTTTTTTTTTTTTGAAAAGTTTATTGTTATTTACTACAAACAAAAGTTACATAGAATATTCTTACAGAATAAAAAATACAATAAAAAAACTGTAACATAATTATAATAAATATTATTAAATTTTTCTTAGCTGGCTACATTAAATAGATCTTCCTAAAAGTCATATCGGAAAATTGCACTTATTTACTGTCAGAAACATAAGTAATATTAACATTCTTAGTTAAGTCAAATAATTTTATGAGAGATGCAAAAGTTGTGAAATATAAAAGCATCTAAATTTTCTTAATTTACTTCCCTAGGGGTGTAATATACTATTTTAAATTAAAGCTCGAATAGCTCTGCGTAGAATAGATATAATTTTAAAATAATTGCATGATAAAAAAAAAACATTTAACAATAACAAAGTTTGTAAAATTCCAATGATGTTAAATTTTATGGGTTGATCCTTCTTATTTCGTTTGCCTGTCAAGAGTTAAAAATATTGAATAAATATAAATTTATAAATCTAAAATTATTGCAGTTGATACAACACCGAAGAATGCATACAGGGGAAAAACCCCATTTATGTCCTCACTGTGCGTATCGAAGTGCTCGTCGTGATAATTTACGAAGCCATGTACGCAGAGTTCATAAGAAAGAAAATCTGTACTGTGACACGTTCAGCCCCCGTGGGATGTTGATAAATCCAAGCTTGACACCTACTGAGGTAACTGATCTCGATGTGACAAACGTCCAAACTCCGGCCTCACCTGCACCGTCCAATTCTGAAGTGACGAACTAACGAAAGCATCGCTCGATCACGAGTTAATAGCTCGTACGAGCAATCACTGTTTATTAATTTACTGATTTTCTTATTTATTCGTTTAATTATATCATATAGTTGAACGACTTAAATATAAAGGTACCGAAACGTCCTAAATACGTCAATAAAGTCCAGGTTTTAAATAAACTCGACGGATCGATAAGTTAATGTCTACGATAAATTTATTAATAATGAATAATTGATAATGGTTAATGGATAAGGATATTATTATTATAATTATTATTTATTATTTGATGAAACATTATTGTACGTTAAGTAAGCTCATCAACGTCTGTTTGAAAGTTTCGAAAGGTACTGTGGAGTTATATAAATTCTCCATATAGTTAGTTAATTCAAAATTATATATTATTATAAAAATTATTGCATGTCTTTTCATATATTATCAATTTCCTCATTTTTTAATTTTTTTATCGTTTTATTAGATTTTTGTTGGAGTTTTCATCAAAAGAATTAAAGAAAATAGAATATAAGGAATTTTAACTCAAAATGGAAAAATTACACAGTAAAAAATTTTGCGTCAAAAAATTTTGTGTTAAAAATTTTTATGTTAAATATTTAACACTTTTTTGTGTTGATTTAACAGAATAAGTGTTAAATTTACACATAAAAGTGTTAAATATTTAACACACAAATTTTTAACACTAAGTTTTTTGATGCAATGACGCAAAATTTTTTACTGAGTACAGTTTATTAATCTTGTTTCATTTTGGAAATTTTTTTTTTCAAAAAATTGATTAAAAATCTTCGATTCAATTCTTTTGATGAAAAAACAAAAATTGTAATTAAAAAAAACTAAAAGTTAGTTAATATTGTACGGTGCTAGTATGTCTCATTAGACTGGCGATTAGAGAAAGACTGAAAGAGTCCAAGGCCTGAATAAAATATTTAATTGGCCAACGTGATAGAAAATTACCACATGGCAACTAAGACTGTTCTGTTGTGCCAGTCAGAATCCTCGGCTATTTAATTGCGTAAGAATAAGACTAAATTATTAAATTAATAATTTAATAATTATTTAAACTCTTATTTAATTATTAAGCAGTATGAAAATTTGTGATTGGCAATTTAAAGACTGATTAATGACCAGAGGATTCTGTCTCAAGGGATCGGTGCTACACTTAATTATTTTATGCGTTTATTTAGATATTTATTGAAAAAAAGCACTTGAAATGATAAAATAGCGCTCGTTTATTGCCTATTTTTAACATAAATAATCTGTAATATATTTATACTTTTTTTGCTTTTTTGATATACATTATATTTAAATTGATACTTTATATTTATAAATAAATTATAAAATAATTAATTAATATGTGATGGCGATGATTAACACGCATACAAAAAAGTGGCGTGGTAATTTATCGAGTTTAGTCAACAATTTTTATACAATCATTTACAATGCGTAATAACAAAAATATAATAATACATTTTTGTCCGCATTATATATAAATATTATAATACTATAAACTAAGGAATATGTATTATGAACAAATTTTTTTTAATTAATTTTGTTTTAAACACATTTACTGTTATTGAATAAATACCTCTTATTAAATTTTTTGTTATTAAATTGAACATTTTTTTCAATTTCTAAAAATTTTAAATAAATTAATTTATCTAAGGTATTTATTTTTTTAAAACTACACTAAAATTTTTTTAACTTTTTAAAAAAATAAATAAAGTATTGTCAATTTTACGTGCCAATGAATTATTTGAAAACGTAAAATTAAAACTATTTGCTGATTAAATAATTAAAGAAAAAAAAAATAAATGCACACAATTTAATCACATTTTAATTACAATTAATTGTTATTAAAAAAAGTCTTTTAACTGTTGAATTATTGCTGTAGATAATAAGTGTCCTGATTATGATGTATACCAAACACACTATACACGATATATTCTATATTAATGTTTCTTAGATTAAGATATGATAATAATGATAATTAATAATTAATACCGAAAAAAAAGCTCGAGTATAAAAATACCAGTGCCAATTTTATTTCTCAAACACTTATATTGAAGTGCACTCGATCGAGGCTAATGACTTTTCGATGCTTTTAAAATAAAATTCTTAAAAAAAAAAAAACAAAAAAAATGGATAATTAGTATCGAGAAGTCGTGAATAAATAATTCTTATAAATTAAATACAATCTAAATGTGATAATATATTTGCTATTAAAATCTTATATTATATTATATTAATGAACGCATTTATTACAGATATTGAAAGTCGTTAAAGAAATTTAAGTATACAGTTAATTAACGATTTAAGATAAAAGAACAGAGCCTCTATTATTTTGAAATAAATAAATTTAACTTGTTTCATTATTTTTGAATGCAAAGACGTACAAATTATTAACATTTATTTAATTATTTAATAAGCTCTGTTCATCTTCGTCCGACAGTTTAAAGTAAAAGTAAAATAATCTACACGGAAAGATTCTTTCCGTGTACTCATATTAATAAATATATATTATAATAAAAAATATTTATTTCAATAAATGAGAATAATAAGAACAATTAAGTATATAAATAAAAAAAATGAAATGTAAGTATACTCGAGTCGGTTCATTTATAATTTTAAATTATACAATAATTGTCTTCCTTCAGTGTTAAGTTAAATTTCAAAACTAATTTCACTTTTGATTATTAATTCAAGTACTTGAAGGTTTAATTGTTCATTTATAATTATGATTATTATCTGTATTAACAAAAGTTTCTATTTAAATTTTAAGTATATAAATAATTCAATGGATCGTTATCGCATAATATGCAACTGCATGTATGCTTCCATATATGTATACGAAAAAACAACAAACCGTCTTAAAAAAAAAAAAACTAATTATAACGTCTAATTGTGATTTATATCAATTACTCTGCTCGATAAATTTAATTTATTTTTTATTAGTTAATTAATTAATTGAGGTATTAATTAATTATTGTATTTATCAGAATGAGTAATTGGTATTAGTTTAATTAATGATTTGTATAGCCTAAGTCACCATTTGACTTTAGGACATAATAAAATTTCATTCAAAACAAAATATTGTCCATTTTTATTAGTAGATTTAGTTAAAATCTAACTATTGCAGACGTTCTCATGGCAAAACTTTTGAAAAATTTAGCTATTTTCTGACTCAGTTTGTCGAGATGAGTCAGAAAGTGTAGTTCGTTCAAAAGTTTATACATGTATATATGTACTACCGACGGAAAGTTTCCGGACTAGCTTCTTGTTTACTTTTTAATTTAAATTAAATATGATACATAAACATTAGGGTGTGCCAAAATGTAACTTCCTTGATGGATTTCTTATAATTGGAATTTTGAGTTCCGCTTTTAACAGGAGTTGTGTTTGGGGATTTCCTGACATATTTTGAGCGTAAAGGATATATTTGATTTTTATAGAATTTTTATCAGGAGTTTTGTTCGGCCATTTTTTCTGGAATTTAAAAATTTCAAAATTTAGCCGAATGAAACTCCTGTTAAAAAATTCTATAAAAATCAAATAAATCCTTTACGCTCAAAATATAACAGGAAATCCCCAAACACAACTCCTGTTAAAAGCGGAACTCAAAATTCCAATTTTAAGAGGTCCATCAAGAAAGTTACATTTTGGCACATCCTAATAAACACATTAACTTGATCTATAAAGAAAATGTTATGTTATTTTACAAAGTGTGTATGATCGTATCATTGACTTTCTTCTTGATTTATTTTATTTCTCATAATTTTTTTCATAAATTTTCATCTTGTCCGGAAATTTTCTCTCGGCACTATATATATTTATACGATAATATAACGCGGCTTGTCAGCACTATAGCGTTTTTAATTTATAACCGATTCTTCTCAAACTCAGCATGCTTTATCTATCGATAAAAACCAAGTATAAGTTCAATGATGAGCTTAATCGGACGAGTAATTTGGAAATAATGGAATTTTGAATTTTTTTAAATCGTAAAAATTGATATTTTTACCACTTCAACTTGGTATAGTTACTGAACTAGACAAGATATTGAAATTCGGTATGTTGCGTCGTAAAACTCTTTTATTAATCTTCAATTTTCACTCCTCAGAATTGGTAATAGCTTCAATATTACTCCTTTTAGAGTTCGTTGAATGAAACAGTTTTACTGTTGCAGCCTTTTTAGAATTATTGTAGCTTAATCATGATGTAAATTCAATAATTAGAATAATGATCAGTCTTTCGTGTAATGTGTTCGGGTAGGTCGTCTGTAAATATGTCACAAATTAGTTCTAAATATTGTTTTTTTTCAATTAAAATTTCATCCGGTTTCAAAATTCTGATTAACTTGGAAACTGTTGTTCCTAAGCAGTTACTTGAAATTTGGGCATTGATAATTCAAATCTCATAATCTTAAAAATTGTTTGATGAATATTTGAGAAACTTTTTCTTTACAAGATAGATTTTTGAACAAAAATAGTTTTAAATTTATTATTGAATTTTTTTTTAATCAATGAATTAAGTTATACATTATTAGTATTAATATGTTTTATTAAAAATAAATTTCCGTTCTTTGAGAAATCTACTTCCATTTCGGCTTCCGAATGGCATTTTATTAATTTATTTCAATTTTAATGAATTATTTCTTCTACGTTTAAATTTAAATCCTCAGTACCCGCATGAACTCCAAAACTTTTCCTAGAAATATTTATCTAAAATGGTATTAAAACGGAAATAAAAATTAGAGCTTAGAATATTTGTCTTCTTTTTAAAAATTTTATCCTCTACTGAAATGTCATAACATCCTTATCTAAAACGTTACATCATTCTGTAAATTTCAATAACCGTTAAGTATAATTTTCTTCACAGCTCAAAAACTTAAAAAATTGACCCGTTATATTTCTCTGTGACAAAGTAACAGAAATTGAATTTAATTACCGCAGATAATTCTCCAAGAAGCAATTAAATCTTGAGGTTATTTACCTTTTCCCAATTATTCTATCCGGTACCTGAATAAATTTTCAGCGAAGCTATAATTTAACCGGAAAATAATTTTAATTACAATTAATACCCAAACTAAACAAATTGGTTCTAAACAATGAAAGTTTTAACTTTTAAACTTCGAAATAATGAAAGGTTCTTTCGCATTAATTAATACCAATAAATTAGCCTTTATAATTAATGATCATTACCGGAAGTAAACTTTTATTCTTTCCACTGTCTATATCGTGGGAAATTTGATGATTTATTCGTCGCTCAACTTTAATTGTCTCGATCATTTCATTTTATATGATAAATATATTCCTCGGTAGTACACATGACTCATAACTCTTCTTTACATCAATTCACTTTATTTAATAAATTACATTTTTATGAATAAAGTTATTCAATCTGCAGCTCCATTCTTCATACTCCGTACATATATTTTACATTACTCCTAAAAAATAAATAAAAATGAATCATAAAAATCATCAGCCGTCAAATGACAGTACAACTTACTCATAAAATTTCTTCTTCATAAAAATAATACAATTTATTATTTAATCTTTAAATTTTATTTATTTTTTAAATTTGTTTATGTAAAAACAGCTAAATACTTTTCCGTCTTGAGTCCCCGGTATATTAATAATACAACAAAATACATGTATATAGTTAGATTCTGCAGAACAACAAGAGTGGGGGGGCCGCGGACCGATTGGAGGGGATTTAAAAGAGAAAGAGGAAAAGTTAGTCGCATACGTGTGGGCGAAGCTTCTGCTTGTAACTTTAAAACATCAGTTATGTTTTACACTCCAAAGTAACAAAACTACTTTATAATTTCAATTTCATTACAAAAAATTTAATTAAAAATTATTCACAGCTGAATATAGTATTAAAATTTCTAAAAAACTGAAAATGAAAATTTATCACCCGGCCATCTGTTGCAAGTGTTGAAAGATAACGTGAAGGCACTATACTAGTGAAGTGAAATAAAAAAAAATATTTAAAAATGGAAACAACTATCACATATTTATTGTTGTACTCTACACTACGCACGATATGCTTATGTATATACACTTGAGTAATTGGGGCAATGATTACGAAGTGCTATCTATTTATTTATTTATAAGTGTTTGTATTTCATTTCTTCTTGAACGCAAAAGTTTATAAATGTATGTATGTTTATTTTTGAGCTGATATTTTTTATATTATTTACATTTTGTCCATTTTGTTACAGACTTAAACCCAAAAAATGAACGTAAAAAATTACGTAAAATTCGAA
This sequence comes from Cotesia congregata, assembly GCA_905319865.3. Classification (NCBI taxonomy): domain Eukaryota; kingdom Metazoa; phylum Arthropoda; class Insecta; order Hymenoptera; family Braconidae; genus Cotesia; species Cotesia congregata. The sequence continues at coordinate 5,905,487 of CAJNRD030001118.1, read as the reverse complement.
TGACACTGAAGTCAGCAGACGTTTAAAAATTTACAACTAAAAAGATATTTAAAAAAAAAAATGCACTTATAGTTTTTCAAGTTTTTTACATGTGAAATTTTTTTTTTTAATTGTTTAATTGAAATTTTTTCAATAAAAAATTTCTAAAAATTTTGAAATGTCGGCTAACTTTATTTTCATAAAATTCGACAGAGTATTTAATTATGAAATATGTACTGCGATGTACAATGGTGATATTTGACACGATATTACTGTGAGTCATACTAATATAAGATATTTATGGGTTCTTTTGTGCGCTACAAATGCACGAGTACGAGGTCGCGCTATGAAATCGCACGTGACGAACATTGGACATTTAAAAAAAAACAAGTTTTTATTTTATGAATCGGTGTATGTACTGCTGACAATTGTTGTTATTTTATTATTATGATTAATATTATTGTTGCATACTTTTATTTATAATTAATATATATTTATATTAGAAAGCCTGAGTAGGCATTTAAATAATAATGGAAGTGAAACCAGTTCCTAAGCCGCGCTCGCTAATACCAGAACGTCCAGTGCCAGCTCCTCGGAACCTCTGTCCGCCCAAGACTGTGAATCAGTCAGCATCAACGAGGTCCTTGAGTCCTAGTGAGTCATCCAGCCAGTCAGAAATGAGTGACGACCGCAGAAGTACGGAGTCTAGGAGCAGTTCCGAGAAAAATTTGTTCAAAAATCTCGGTACGTCTTCGCGACAACTCAAGGATGAATTATCTGAGAAGATGACTGTGAAGGGCAAAGCGATGATATCTAGCACGAGAAATGCAAGTATCAGGTTAGAAAAATCTGTGAAAAATTTACTGACTCGTCGGCTGACGTCCAGCCAAGACCAGGACGAGAGCAAGAAGAATGAAGACGACGTTGATAGGTGCGTATCGATGCCCGCAGGCTGCGATGACATTTTTAAGTCTATATCATTTTACAGCCCTCTGACATCTAATTTAAAGAGTGTTAAAAATGAACAAGACTTGACTGAAACTCGATACAGTCCTCCACCACCAGTTTACCCACCGCCTCCGCTTCCTGATGAATCGATCTACGACGAGCTTCAATCGGTTACTTCCGGCAGTAGATGTGGAACAATGTCGTCCAGTCTAAGTGTTTCCGATCGGCTTTTAGACTTTCCTGATACTGCTAGTCTCCTGAAGTTTGCACGAAATCGCAGCGATTCGGAGTCAAACCAGAGTTTGAATTTTTCAGACGCAAATTACAGTCAGAAAGAAGATATCATCAAGCGATTGTCACGCTCAGACTCTTGGACATTTTATGACTCGGCTTTTTCTGAGGACAGAAATGATAAAAATGAAACTGATAGCACGTTGGACACGATAGCTTCCAACGTTGAGGAAGAAGAGCCAATTCGCGAGCGAGTTAGTGATAGTTGTAACAGTGCCATGTCTGTTAGAAATTCTTTGTATGAAAATTGGAGTCTGTCGAAGACTGGAGACTCTGAAACGGATAGCAAAACTCGGAATCAGACGCACAGTAAATCTTTGTTGTTTGAATTCGATCCGTTTGCTAAGACTGAGGAAAATACGTACGGGAACTATGAGAACAATGATATGATGCTTCTGGAGGCTTTACTGGCGACCAGTGAGTCTCCGACCAGCGCTGGAAGTGTCACGGATTTGAGAGAATGTGACGGAGAAGAAGACACCGGAGAAGAGGATGTTGGAGTTGAAGACTCTGGTAGTCCGAATCAGGCTATGATTTCTTCACCACCGCCTCCTCCAAGACGGTTCGACTCATTGCCGAAAAATGAGTACGATGAAGTAGAGCTAGTAGAGGCCCCGGAGAAAGTAGTGGGCAAAAATCCAGCATTATTGCCGAAGTTAGTTCATCTTGCCAGAAGAAAACAGCCAGCGGTACCGCCGAGAAAGTCTTCCGTAAAAGTTTTAGACGAATCTGTGCTTGAGGAAGCTGCGAATCTGTCTTTGAGCAAGCCTGAGGAAGACAACAGTGTGCCGAAACCTGCTGAGGAACGGAAGAAGACGATGATGCAGAAGCTCAAGAAGCTGAGGCATGATTCGACGGCTCATGTCAGGCCAAATGTTATGAATTTTATGAAGAATTCGAAATTGCTGAGGCGTGAGCAACATGAAGTTAAAAAAGTCGCGGTTATGAAGATGGAGAGACCCAAACTAGAGAGCCAGGTTATTCCTGTTTGCCATCGTGGAATTGTTTATAGATCTGGAGTGGGCATGGAACGCGCTAAAGACTTGGTTCAACGGGCTGCAGTGCTATCTGATCAGAAAATAAGTTTTTATGTTGATAAAAGCATGGTTACACTCAAAGAAGTCATTCATCTCGATGCTGTTCAGAGTGTTCATTTGCTTCAAGATGTCAAGTATGTACAATTAGTTATCTTATTTTCTCTTAATAATATGTACAATTATTTGTTACGTATTCAAGGTTTATTAATAACAGGAAATGACGTAAAAAAATTTTTGAGCTATAAAAAATTGTTAGTGGTAATCGATTATAGTCTATAAGTCTGTAGCAGTGAATAAATATATTTTTATGGGTAATTTTATTGATTTGTTTATTTTCTACAGAACTGTAGACGGAGAAACGGTCCACTGTATCGCTGTAAGCTGTCAAGGCAGGCCAAGTGTTCACGTTTTTTACGCTAAAGGAATTACCGAACGCAGAATATGGGCTCAAAGAATTCTTGAAGCACTTACTCCCGTTTTTCCAGCTAAATACTCCGCAGAGCTAACGCGAGCTGGTTGGGCTTATCTCAAAGTAATTTTATTTTTAATCTTTCTACTACTTATTTATGTGATATGAATGTATAACTGTATATTTGTATTTATTAATCCTATTCAATTTAGTTCAAACAGTTCTATTCATCTGGATAGGACTTAATATCAACTATCTCCGTAACTTGATACCCTTTTTAAAACATAAGATTAAAAAGCCTCGTGTTACAAATTAAATTGATTTAAACTCTGAGATAAAGTTTTGTAAAATAATAAGATAAATTTTATCTAATAAAATAAATCTTTTTTTTTTTTTAGGAAGGGGTCACTGGATCTTGGTTTTCAGCATGGGTCTTGTTACAACAACGAACGTTAATTTATACACGGTCTTTGGATATTGTGGAATTCGAGCAATTAGACCTCCGTAAAGCACGTTGTATTTGTGAGTGCAAAATTTATTTTAATTTAACAATTTTTTATTGCTGATTACTGATCTGATTAAATTGACTACAGTTGCTTATTGCGATAAAATAATTTTTAGCAGAAAATTATATTACTGCTAGAAATATTTATTTACAACTCCAACTATTCAGTGCAAAGATAAAGAACAATAAAAATGAATAAACCTAAGACAATTTGTTATCAAAATAAAAAAAAAAAATCTGTTGATTAGAATGACAGTTAAAACGTAATAATTGAATGAATCATTGGACGTGCTGCAGTTGATGATAACTCTTTCGCAACAGTATAACATGAACGAATAACAAACTATCGCAGCATAGCAGTTTTGTCGGTACCGGATGTCGTTATATTGTTTACTTAAAATTTGTAAACTTATAATATAATATTAGTTAGTAAATATATATGCATAAAGCATGAATGCATTGAAATTACAATACCACTCATTATGACTACTGACTACTGACTATTAAACAAAACAGTTAAGTCAGAGACTAAACAGTCCACGACTATTGTTTCAGTCACGTTTCTTTGTGGCTTTCATTATACTCACTTATGCTTTTACTGGTTCACAGTCAGCTTAAATTTTTTATCTTTCTCTTTCTAAGTAATTATTTTCTTTGCTTAGTTGTTTTTGCTCACAATTGAGGTATTTGTTTTTAATTACAGTAATAAGAGAACAAGAGGGACCTATTGAAGGCGCCGGGAATATTCCAATAGTTGTAATAGATGCTGGTCACGGTGCATTACATTTAGCTGCTCCAGGAACTCGTGAAGCGCCGGCTTGGCGGCATGCGCTCCATCAAGCTGCTACTAGCTGCGGCGCTGGTTTGGATGAACAACAATTAACTCAAGATGATGTTCCAGTTATTCTTGATAAATGCATTAATTTTATTTACGCACACGGTAAATTTACTTTTTAATTAACGGTACTTTCAGATAGTAAATAAATTCTTTATTTAAAAAAAAAAAAAAAATAAAATAATTCAGTGAAATTTCTAAAAAGAAACTAGTCATTAATATTTTTTTAATCAAATTGAAATAATTTTTTTATTTCAATTTATCTATTTTATTTGTTTATTATTTTTAAAAATTACAGAAATTAATTATACCTATTTAATTTTTAAACTTTTTGTAAAAAGGTTGAATTCATATTAATCACAAAATTGAAATTTTTTAATCATACAAATAGATGAGGAAAATTTTTAAATAGACTTTGATAATTAGTCGATAGTTTAAACGCATTAAAAAATAATTTGGTTAATGATAATGAGTTTTTAAAAACTTTACAGCATTGAGCATGTTTCTATCAATAAAGCAAAATACTATATCAATTTTTGAGTATTTAATAGATGATAGACAATTTTATAATCATAACATAAGTAAATAAAATATCAGAACTTTAAAATTTAGTAAGGTTAAAAATTTATAATTTTATTTTTTTCTATGCTAGATTTTTTTATCTATTATTCAATAATTCTCTATATGAGAGATTTTATATCTCTATTTTTTTATATTTTTAAAAACTTAACTACACGGAAAGAACAAGATGACACTGGATATCATCCCAGATTATACTCAGTAATATCTGTGGTGAAAAAAATTTCAGATAGTAGCTAGAAAAATCCAGATTATACTACGTGATATATGGATTATACTCATTGTAATCTGGATTGTACTAGCTACTATTTAAATTTTTTTTTCACTCAATATAATCTGGGATGATATCCAGTGTCATCTTATTCTTTCTGTGTAGTTTCCCAGAAATTTAACTTTAAAGAATTAAATTATTCAGTTTTCAATTTTAGACTTCTCAAATTAGATTTTGTACTCTTATTGTAAACAAGAATTGTTTGTATACATTCGTCTGTTGGATACGGTTGACAATCTGAACGGAAAATATTTGTTCATTTAAAATAGTTAGGGTGAATGACGAAACCCATTTCCCGGATATAATTTTACACGCACGATGAATTAAATGCCCACGCAGTAACACGCTTTACAATCAGAATACATATGATCAATTTTGTCCCAACAAAAGTCGAAAAAAAAAAAAAAAAAATTCAGTGTCAATATCACTGCGTAGATAGATAAGATAAAAATGAATGAACTGTTTAGTAAAATTCCTTGGGCTTAGAAATAACTTTAATCTGATTCAATGATTAAATAAGTAATGTTATAATACAAATGTTTTAGGAATAATGTCTGAAGGAATATACAGAAAAGGAGGTTCAAGCAGCGCTGTCGTTCGATTACTGGAGGCGTTCAGAAGAGATGCGTGGGCGACGCAAATTATCCGTAGCTCTTACTCCGAGCATGACGTTGCCACAGTGTTGAGAAGATTTCTTCGGGACTTACCCGAGCCGATTATTCCACCTTGTGTACACAATGAACTCTGTCGCGCATCTGGTAATATGACAAGATCTTTATTGGTGATTGTTTATAAAATATCACACAGTTGACCTATTTTATTATTGTTTTTATTATCATTTGTACTGATGAATGCAATAAGTTAATAAGCGAACGTTGAACTCAGGCATGCAAACCCATTCAACCGCTTCAAAGTCTGTTCTTTATGATTTATTTAATGAAAATAAAATAATATTAATAAAAGAGAAGGGAGAGAAGAATAAATTTAAAGATTCAATTCTTTTCTCTTGTTCTGCTGGACTATGGAGGCCGACTGGATATGATTCATTCTGTAAATCCCAGAACTTACTGACGCATTTATTTTCTACCTTTTTAAAAATCTATTCAATTATTTGTACTTTGATCTTTTGTTTACTCAATAATTACCAGCAATCTCCAGTCATTACATTCAAATAAACGATGATTAAAATTTTTAGTAGATTTCATAGAAATCTAACTATTGCATCATCGATCCTCATGACGGAACTTTTGAAAAATTTTGCTATATTTCGACCTAACTCAACGAGCTGAGTCAGAAAATACATATGGTTCAAAAGTTTATGTATGTATGTATTTTAGGGTGGCCCAAAAAAACCGACTATTTTTTTTTTTAATCTCGAGTGAATAAATGTTAGTTTTTGATGTTTTAAGAGCTCTCTCCAAAGGACAGCTCAAAAAAAAATTTTTAAGAGGTCGCTCCAAATTTTTTAAAATTTTAAAAATCATCAAAAATCAAATTCTTTTTTTTAATTTTTTTTCTCGTTACGATATAATTTTAAAGACTAAAAAAAAAATAAGTTTCTGAAAATTTCAGTTCAAAATTAAAATTTTGAAAGGTCGCTCATAATTTTTTTCTTCTTTAATTAATTATTATTTAATAAGCCTTAATTTGAGTACTATATCATATATGTAGCCTTAAAGTTAAGTCCTATTTCGCTATGCCAATTATGAAATTTGCTATTGCATTCGTTTTATAAAATTTTCATTTTTTTTTTTTATTAGAAAACTTTGATTGTAATGATTACAATAAAAATCGTACGTTAAAATCTAATTGTAATTTTGATTAATAAGTAATAAAATGAAATCTACTTCCGTTTTGGCTGCCGAATAGCCTTTTTTTTTTTTTTTTTCTTTTATATAATATGAACACTTATTTCGGATATTTAATATTTTTTTTTTTCAAAATTAAAAAAAAATATTTCCTGAACAATAATAATAATAGATTTATTTTTTTTACAGATATTGAGGATACTGACGAACGTTCTAATAAATACCGATCAATTTTGATGCCGGTGCTAAACGAAGTCTCGAAGAAAACCCTAAGGCGGATATTGGCACATTTACACTGCCTGAGTCAGCAGAGTTCGAGGAACCTGATGACTGTAGAAAATATATCCGCGGTATGGGGACCCACTTTGATGCACGCTGGAAGTAAAAGTGCAGAAGATTGGAACCGTGCTGAGACCAGTGTCGTCGGAGATCTAATACGATTTTATCCAAAATTGTACCAACTTTCTGCTGACGATTTAGCCAAGGAAGCGAAAATTCTCGAAGTTTTGGAGAGACATGTTGCTAATAATGGACTTAGGGGCGCTCCTTCGGGTGATTTAAAAATTTGGATCTATTTGTTTACCAAAGATGGAGAGTGTGTCAATGTCACGGTAACTTTTATTTGCTTTTAAGAACTATAAATATTTTGTTAGCATAAGTATGACGTGAAGATTAAATTGAGAGTTGGTTTTAAAATAGATTGGCCCACAAAAAAGCGCAGCTGATGTATGCAGAGAACTGTCTGAAAAAGCTCAAGTACCAGCTCATGAATTATGTCTACAAGAGTGTACATTAGGAGGTGCCCTTGAGCGTCCGCTGCATCACGCGGAGAAAGTATTGGAAGCTGTTGCAAGATGGGGATACTGGGACCCAGAAGATCGTAAAGACAATATTTTGATCCTGAAGAAGGATCGTCTCTACAGAGATATTGTGCCTCGGGTAATAAAATTTGGTATTCATAGTATTTAAATTCATTGACTCTGCATTGGGTGTGTTCAATGTGTGAAAAAATTGCGATGGGAAACAGCGTGAATGTTGGGTGAGTTCATGGTCGCGGGAGGCAAGTGAATTTAAAATTCTCGGTTACGAATGATTATGAAAATAAACCAACAACTTTAACTGGGAACCAGTATAGATCAGATTATACGGGTTACAGTGAAAGGAGTGTTGAGTGATGTAAACAGGATGTAGCTTAATTGGACTTGACCGTGTAACTCACAGATACTGACGTTCAATGTACTCCCTAGTTTCCAGCACACCATAAATTTATCATACTTCCTTACTTAAATTTCATTTATGTCTTACTTTTAATACACATTAACATTTTTTGCACATAAGGGTTAGTTTTAATTATTGAGAATTTTTTTTTCACATTAATTTCAAGTTTTTTTTTTATTTTTTATTTTAATTAATTTCTATATGAAATTATCTCAGATAATTTTTTCAAGGGAGATAGCCACTGTGAAGATCGAAAAAATAGGTGATTTTCGGGAATTTTTTTGACTGGGATAATAAAGGAATTTGGGGATTGTTTTTTTTTGTTTTATCAAGTATACATTAAAAATTATTCTCCTAAATTTTTATTAAAAAATATCGTGTTGTTACAAAGTTATTAGCATTTTTGTGGAGCATTAAAAAAAATTCCCCCACCACGGTGTGATATCTAACTCAAAAACGGATTCTCTAAAACAAAAAAACGAAACAGCGTTGAAATCTGCATGCATGTGGTTATCGTTACACGTAGGGAATTTTGAAAATTTGAATTAAAAAAAAATGGCGATATTAAAAATTTTTTCGTTTTTTTTTTTATCAATTTTTTGGATTCAAATAGCCCTAAAAAATTTTTAAAATCAAAATTTTCAAAATCCCCTACGTGCAACGATAGCTACTGAATAGACGAATACGAAAAAGAAAAAAAGTTGCAAATCGGTTCATATTTATTAGGGTGGCACAAAAAAACCAACTATTTTTTTTTAGAAAACCTTTTTTTTTTTTGGCCTATAAAATTATGACGTAACGAGAAAAAAAATTAAAAAAAAAAAAATTCGATTTTTGAAATTTAAAAAAATTTGGAGCGACCTCTTAAAAATTGTTTTTTAAGCTGTCCTTTGGAGAGAGCTCTTAAAACATCAAAAACTAATATTTTTTCACTCAAGACCCAAAAAAAAAATAATATTTATGCAAATTACAGTTCCCAATAGTTTAAAAAAAGTAGTTTCAAGAAAAACGCGTTTTCGTCGGAATGCCGCGCATGCAATGGTCATTTGACACGCTGTCACAAAAATGACTATAACTCAACAAATATTCGGAATTTTCAAATAAAACTCTAAATACATATTCTTGAATGTATAAACTTTGATTTAATAAAAAAAAAAAAATTTTTTTTTGAAATTTTACAGTGGCTATCCCCCTTAATAAGTGAAAGTTGAATTGCAATTTTAGTCTTTATAATCTAAAGAATTGTTTTGCAATGACAGTAACGTTAATATTTATTAAATAAATATTATTACAGATAAAACCACCGATGACAATATCAGGAGAGCTGAAATTCGCCGACACAAAGTCCAAGCATTTCAAGTCATACTTATTTGAATTCAGTCAAGCAAAATTATGCTGTTACAAAGACAAAGCATGTGCAATTAAAATCCATGAGTGGAAAATAGAAGACATTATCTGGTATTTAGGCCACGAACCCAAAAGGAATCCACAGTCGGGGTAAGAAAACTTGTCATTTTTTTTTTTAAATAACTTTATTAAAATTAAAACTCTAAAAAATTATTTTAGATGGTCCATCACATTCCTTCTCAAAAACAAAAAACCTACAAGGTAATTTAATTTTATTAATTATACATTCGTTTTTTAATACCATTTCTAATAAAAAAATTTTCTTAATTTTAGGTGCAAAGACAGTCCATTTTTCGGAAATGTTCTAGCCGGTGTTTCTGTGGTCGATCAGTACCGCTGGCTGGCTGCAATGCTCTTTGGCGAGCACCAGCTAAACCTTCTACCCTCAGCGATAAACTTAATGGATCCTTAATTATTGTATCCGATCCACCTAATTTTTTAAGTACATTAACGTAATTTACATAATTAATTATACATTTTTATTAAATTAATTAACAAACAGTAACTTTTTACCTCAACGTAAATATTATACCATTTACATTAAGTAAATTTATAAATTTAGCTGTCTGTGATTGGCAAATCATTCGTGTAAAGTATTATATACGTAGATCTATATTCTTTTATTAATATTGTCATTATTATATATTTATATATATTATAAAAAAAAAAAGTTATAATAATTAAGAAGTTGACTTATTTTATACAAATATTTTAAATGAATAAAATTTATAATAAATTTCTAAGAAAATTAATTAAAATTCTAATGAGCATTGTTCACTCCACATCAGTAATATCATTTACATATTTTAATCTTATTAAATATTAATTAATTACTATTAACTATACAAATATTATTTTATTATTAAAATACTGAACATTGACGTATGACTAAAATGGACGTATTAAGACTACTTGTGATGGTATTGGTAATTAATAATTAATAATTATCATTGTAATTATAATAAATTAAAAAAATATATATCATGGGTGTCATCGTCTGTTCAAATTAGGGTTGTAAATCGGCCTCGAATCGAGAGGAGCTCGTGTGCTCGATCTCACTTTAAAGTACTGAGGCCGTTTGTCGCGCGTGCTCCAATGGAGATAGCAATACCATCCGGCGATAATTGCCCCTAAGGCGTTACATATCGAAGAGAAGATTAGCAAAATAGTTAAGACGCCTTCAACTTCAGGACAGTTGAGATCAACGTACTTGAAAACCGGCTCAGAGGTACTTGCAAGCTCGCTACGTGATCTGCATGCACACGTCGCGTTTATTACACGCGCTGGTGTGCATTCTAATCCGCTCAGTCTTATCAGGTGAATTGCGGATGTGATGCAGGCTACTAGACACGTTATTGCTGCCAGCGCAGCCAGAAAGAAGCTCATTACTTTGGTTGCTGTTAAACAGAACCCTGGACTTAAACCTGGGTACTCTTTTTTGAAGCAACATAGCAAACATATTCCGAAACTTCCTGAGAAGAGTAACTGTAACAATGGTTTCATTTTTAAAGATTATTGTAACTAGTTTATTGTTTTTTGCTTTTAGTTTTAATTGTTTCAAGTTTAAATCTATTACCGGCATTCCGCTCCAGTATGGATTGTCCATAAATGGCAAATTTGGTGCCCATAAGAGTAACCAAAGTGATAGAGAGGTCACTGCTATCCCAAGGATTGTTTGGATTGCTGCTAATGTACTTGATAGTTTACGCCGACGTAGAAGTGGAGGACGTGATTTCCTTGGAACTGTGGAAAAATATTTTTTAGATGATTAGTTTTATTTTATTTTAAACTAAATTTTTTTTTAAATTTACACAAAAAAAAATTTACTTGAATCAAGTAAATAATTTTGAAGAATTTCATCTTCTTGGTTTGAGTTGAAAAATTATTAAACTAAGAAATTTTACTTGATTCAAGAATTTTTCGTCTTGATTCAAGACAATGAACTTCTTCAAAATTATTTTTTTGTAAATTTTTTTTTCTGTGTAGTATTTGTATTTAATACTAAAAAAAAAAATTAATAAATAAATTTATTTACAAAAATAAAAAATTTTATTTTAAGGAGAGAGTGCATGTAAAATTTTGAAAAAAATCAATTTTTTTTTCCAATAATCTGAAAATTTAGTATGTTGAGCATGTACTGACGACAGGAAAAAATAAAATCTCGAATATTGACGAAGTTATAGCTAATATAATGGAGCGGGCCGGAGTGCGTAATATAACTTTGAACGCGATTTTCTCGAAACTTTATTTTTAAAAACTACTCGTGTTGTAACTCAAAAAATTATTGATCGATTTGTTTAAAAATTTAGTGAGGCTTTTCTCTTTATTACTATCGGAAGGATAAACCTAAAATTTCAGATATTTTGCGTTGATAAAATACTTTTTTGTAGTCAAAAAAATTGCCCTAAATTCTGACTTTTTCTTCAAAGGATTATTTTATACTTTTTTTTTTAATTTTAAAGATTGATCCTTTCCGTTGATATGTTCTAAAAAGAGAACACTTTAAATTTTTTGTTTCAAATCAATGGTTAAATGAGTGATAAATAGAACAGTTTGGAATCTTGCGTCGGAGGCAGCAAACAAATAATTATCCCGAGCCGCTATTTTGAAAGAAAAAAAAAATTACTTTTGTACTCTAGAAATAAAAGGTTTAATAAAGTCGTGTTAAAGTTTAAAAATAACAAAATTATTTTATCACCTTTAAAATTATTTTTAAAAAATGACCGATTTCGTGGCTTTTACATGGACTTCCCTTCATTAAACTAGATTTTTTTTTTTTATTAATTACACAAAAAAAAAATTTACTTGAATCAAGTAAATAATTTTGAAGAATTACACCTTTATGGTTTGAGTTGAAAAATTATTAAACTAAGCAATATTACTTGATTAAAGAATTTTTCTTTTGATTTAAGTAAATTTTTTTTCTCTGTGTAGTATTTTTATTCAATACTAAAAAAAAATTAATGATAAATAAATTTATTTATAAAAATAAAGAATTTTATTTCAAGTTAATTAGTAAAATTAAATTTTCCATCTTGTTAAAAAATAAAAAAGAAAATTCTTTGCTAAAAGGATTTAAAAAGTGTTAAATACACAGTTCAATTATCCATGAAAAAAAATTACTTAGTCATATTTCAGTTGTTTCCTCATGAATAATTAAATTAGACACGGAGCGTTACTTCCACAATTACAATCCTGAGCGATCACTGACACGTGTTTCGTTAATATTCCAGTAAAAAAATACAAATTACAAAACAGGTTCATCCAATAATTTTTTTCCACCCATTTCATTTCATTTTTTTTTTTTTTTTCAAGCTCAAAAACCCATTTCAATACTTAAAAAAAAAAAAAAAAACAGCAACCCACGTCTAGTTGCTCTCTCCTAACATTAGAAGTAGAATAAAAAAAAATAAAGTAGTCGAATAAAACAAAACTGGTTCCTGAGAGTTGAGTGTGTATGTTTCCGGTTCACTCGAGCATGAGGTGTATTGTGTTGCGATAAAAATGACAACAGAAAAACTTTTATGAATAATAAAACCCAAGTCCGGCTCAAGTATTTTATCTTGTTTGACATAAAAAGTCTAAGAACAAAAAACAATTAAACTATAAATTAAAAATCGTCAAGTTGAGAAATAGTTTTAATTACGATAATAAACTTTAACTACAAATAACATATTATATTTTGTGTTAAGAAATAATGAACGATTGTTAATTATTATTTATCGAGTATCTCGTCCTCATTTTCATCGCTATCACCAAGACAATACAAATTAATTAAATATAAATATAAACTATTGTATTACTTACTGTTACCAGTGCGATGCATAACAATCATTCTACTGTGCCTCAAAGAACTACGCGTAGGCGTATGTCTTCCGGCGATTTGTGAGGCTTTCAAATTAACGGGAACTGTCGTGGATAAACAATTAGCCATCGATGGTGCTCTGTCACAATTATTACTTTTCATAGTTTTGTTATCTTTTACAGGTATACTCCATCCAATAGTCGCCGCACCTAAATAATTAAATTCCATTCCATTCAAATTACTTTTTTTTTTTTTTTTAAATTTCTCACTCTCATTACTCATCAACATTATAATCAGTATTCAATTAATTCATCCAAGAAATGTAATTTATAACTCTAATTTTAATATTAATTTTAAAATTCCTTACCCCAAAAAAAAACGTCATTTAAATTTACAATTTACTATTTTATAAAATGACAGTCCTTGTTACGGATTAAAATTCACGGCCATTTAATTTATTATTAATAATATTATTATTTATATAATATTACCTTGAGTTTTCGGAGCACTTGCAGGTGTATTTACTTGATTGTTATTATCCTGTAACTCCAACTCAGTTGCGGAAATTGTCATTTGATTCGAGTCACCGACACTCATCGTGGACGTAACACACGGTGGCATAGTCGACGTGTCCTGCATAAAAATTTAACAGCCGTTTATTCGTTTATGTATTTATTTACGTCTTTTTAACAATTTATTTATACTCCAGTACAATAAAATTATAATAAAATTTAAATACGAATAGTGAGTTATTTGAATTAAAAACCAAAACAGACGCACATGACCACAAACTGACCTTGAAGTCGTTGTACAAACTATCAGCTTGCGTTGTTAAGTTACACTGGATGCCTGTTGAATCCTCCTCCTCATCCTGGTTTTGCACCTGAACCTGAGCGCACGGTGGTGGTGAACCGTCAGCCCAATGCGCGCGCATCTTCTTAAACATTCCGGTGCTTGTTTTTCAATTTTATACTTCAAAACTCACAAGACAATTAGATCCTGTAACTTAAATAAAATTTTTAATTAAAAATATTAAATGTTTGTAATTAAAAAAAAATTTTTCAACCTACTTACCCGTCACAGGATAAAATATGACAATAAACAATAAACTTAGCAGTCTCTTGATAATTTTGACAAATTAATTTTTTCTGAAAAATTACTTTTAAAAAATTGCATTTTTAATTTTTTTAAATTGCTACATGTCAATTTTTTCTTCTAATTTTTTTTGCCACAATTTATTTGTTAAAAAAATTATCAAATATCTGCTAAATTAATTTTTATTAAAATGTGAGTCGTGTTATAATTTATCTTCAATTAATAAATGACTTATTTCCATGCTAGATCTGCACAATGTGAATAGGTAGATCACGCATTGTGCGAATATGTTGTCATTATCTTTCTCACTCTCCGTATTTTTATTTCATACACTCATATTACGCAATTATATCGTGTAAGTACACACATGTACGACTCGATATTTTAGTTGTACAATCGAGAACACGACAAATGCCAAAGCGTGAAAGTAAAACTTGCTCGGTAATTTTTCTAATAAAAAAAATTATTTATTATTATATTTTAATAATAATAATATTATTATTATTATTTAACTTCTTTTTCTTCGTCTTCTTCTTAATGAATTTTTTCACCTGAAATTAAAATTATTTAGTTAGTATTTTTAATTAGATACTGAAAAATACAAGGTGATTTTTACTATATATTATTAATGACGTTAATTCGATGGTAATTAACAGCAACACGCGATTTAAATGACACATTTTTTATTATTCATGACACGATAGATTTTTTGTTTAGTTTAGTTATTTAAACTAGTGTTTATCTATTGACAGTTTAATGTGTCTAATTGTCTAGTCTCGTTAAAAAACGTGCCAGAATATTTATAAACCTAGACAGCGGCGATCTAAGTATATGTATACAAATATAAAAATAAATAAACTTATAATTTAGCACTATGTAAAAAAAAAATTATAAATACCTTCTCTATTTTATTTAAAAATTTATTTTTTCAGTGACACTTAAATTCTTTGGATGTTTGTGATTATTTTGCTGAATTTAATTGCAATAAATAAATGTGCGAAGATGTATTTATGAAAATAACAGAGTAAATTCTATTTGAATAGCGACGATGTCATTTGAGCGGTATCACGATGACAACTGAATGAACGTTAGACCAGCTTAATGTCTATAAAAACCCCACCAGAATATAATATTTAAATATTCAGACGGAAATATATATGATTAACTCTTCCTCAGGTTGTAAAACGTGGGTATCTGTAATGAAAATAAAGAATGAGTAATAGTAATAATAATAATAATAATAATAATATTGATAGTAGTAATAGTTTAAATAATAATGAAAGGTATCTGGAAACTATCCGATCTATTGCGCAGATATTTTATCATAAATATTCAATAATTCTGATGATAGAAAGTTTATTGCAGAAACTATTTTAAAATTATCTGGGATTCAAGAAGAAAAATAGTTTTAGCTTTGACTTAACGTTATAGTTTAATATGTTTATGGGTTTGTAAACAAGCATATAAGAAGTCTGTTTAATTATCTGTCAAGTTTTATTGACCAGAGTCTTAAGATAAGAATATCTTGAGTAAACAAAAATTGATAATTTGTGTTTAAATGATGGAAAAATAATAATAATTATTGTTTGTTTATTAATGAAAATATATGTATATACTTATTTTTATGAGTGAGAACCGCTGACTTTCACTCCATTGAAGAGAGAGAGGGATTTAAGTTTTCAATGGAATTCCCGGATTATTATTGATGCCTTGAGCTACTTTCATTGTATTTTTTTTTTAATAATTGATAATACAAAGTTTCCATCAATTATTAATATAGTCCAGGTAATTTTTTGCAGTTCGAATTCATTCAATAATGAACAGAAAGTTGTTTGGAATCTTTGTATATTTTCTATTAATCAAACAATTCTTTTTTTGTGAATCAATTATCGATCCGTTCATTAATACATCCCATCAATTATTTATAAATAAATTTCACAGTATTTATCAGTAATTTCTATTCTAACTTGTTGTCTTCATTTTTCAGAAATTTCTAAAACTGAAATAGATTTGTTTGATTTAAAATATTTGTTTCCTGATTAATATAGATAAAAATTATAATGAATATTCTGGAGAATAAATAGATGATCTAATCAATTTAATTATTTTCAAGGAATAAAACTTCATATGACAAAAAAAAACTGTCACAGACATATGTTGACGTTTTTAATGCTTGTTTTTCTTGAGGCGTTTGATGAAACGTGGCTTAAATTATATCTTCATTAATGATAACATTTATTATTAATTATTGAAGAACGACATTTAAATAAAACGTGTTTCATATTCATAGGTTTACTTTGAAAAAAAATATTTTCAAATTAATAATTATACAATGAAATATTGCATGTCTTGGTGTTCAGATGACTTAATTATGATTAAATGTCTCACGTCTTTTACATTCACCTCTTAATTAATTGCGACCCTGGATACAAAAAATATGAATCTGCTGTTTCTAGAAGTTTTAATTTTTTTTACGACAATCTTGGATTTTTTTTTATTTGCATTTTCGCGGCTTTGATAAATCTTAACTAATATTTCTTCTCAGATTTTTTATTTTCTATTTTGACAATCATCAACGTCGTAAATTTTCTCTTCAAATCTTTTCTTTCAGTATTCATGATCTACCCTCTTCAATTTATCGGATACTGTCAAAATTACCTGAAAAATAATATCTTTTTAATTAGCTCTAAAAAACATGATACTGAAATCAGCAGTCATATGATATCTGATATTTTTTAATATTTTTATACCAAAAAAAAATTTTTTTTAATTTGCGCTCATAATTTTTTTCAAATTTCTACAGGTGAAATTTTTTTCATAATAATTTAATTGTTATAAGAATCCAAAAAATTGTAATAAAACGTCCATCGATTATAGTATCATTGAAAAACTCGCAATTTAATAAATGAAAATTAAGTTAGCCGGCGTCTGAAAATTTTTAGAATTTTTTTTATTGAAAAAATTGTTACAAAAAAAAATTTTTTTTAATTTCATTCTTAAGAAACTTGAAAAACTATAAGTGCAATTTTAAAAAAATATTTTTTAGTTTTAATTTAATAAATGAAAAAAAAAAAATTATAAACGTCGGCTAAGTTTAGTATTATATTTTTAAGGGGTTGTATCCACTTGTGATTTTCAAAAAATCGATTTTTTTTTCATTTTTTGAATGTACATATATTCAAGAATATTCTCTGAAAATTTCAAATCGATCCGACAATTAGTTTCGGAGATATGAGCGTATTAGTAAGAACGTCTCCGAGCGTTCGAAAGTAGGCGGAGCACGAGCCGGAGTAGCAGCTGTTTCTTGTAGCTTCTATCCTTTTGTTCTCGACTTATATTGTGTTTGGGACCCTAAAATAATAATACAAAGGTTTAGTTTATACCTGAAACCTATGTTGAGGAATTTTAGGTTAAAAATATGTGAACTCATCAGTTAGAAGTGATCTTCCACGTGGACAAGTTGTGTTTGTACTCGGTTTGTGTATTTCTCAGTGTGTATAGTTCAATTAATTAAAGTAAAAAATGCCTCGTAAAGTTAGCAGAGAAACTCGCAGAATTTCCAAAGAACGTTTGGATCGAGGAAAGAAACGGAAGAACGTTTTTAATCCGAAAACCGTGGAATATGATGAGAGCGCAGTTTCAGCGCCTCAGCAAAAAAATTTAAAGCGCAAGAGGAAATATGTGTAACTCGTGATACGTCAGTTGAATATAGAATTTTAAATTTTATAACTGTGTTTACGGCTATTAGTGAGTATGTATTGTGTAAAACTTGCGGTGAGCCAGTAAAATTTGAAACAGCATCAGAACGTGGACTTGGTTTTAAAATTGTTATCTTATGTGATAAATGTAGTCCTCGTAGTGTAAACTCTTGTAACTTTGTCAAACACTCGTATGAAATAAATCGACGATTTATATTTGTGATGAGAACCCTTGGGTTAGGTTTGAAAGGTGCTACTCAATTTTGTGGGCTAATGGACATGCCAGCTTTTTTGCTCCAAACTTCATATGATATGATCGTTAAAAATATCCACGAATGTGTGTAGTGTAAATCGTTCCCGAAACTTTAAACGCGCTTATTTCAAAACCGTGTTTTCAGAGTCGGTGGCCAAAATTTCTCCGAAACCGCTAAACCGATCGGTTTGAAATTTTCACACGACTTACTCAGATATATTTTTCAAGTAATGATCGAAGGAATAAGGTTTTGGACAATAATTTCGATTTTTTAAGCCCTTTTGAAGTGAAAAATTTTCATGAAAAACAGAATTTTTTTTTTTGAACGCCCGCCATTTTGTCAAAAATCAAAATTTTCACTAGACCTTCGATTATTACTTGTATTTATTTATTACAAAACTAAATATTTTTGGTTTTTGGTTTTCAGATAATTTGGACCAGAGATATCTTGGCCACCGCCAAGCACTTTTTTTTGGAGGTCACTCCGCAGATCATCTACAGGAGCTAGGGGATCCAATATTTTTTTAAATAAACCGCTGATTGTTAAAGTACATTAAATTCTGTTTAAGTACATTTTTTCCATTAATGTATAAAATAAAATGCCTCTTTGGAAAAAATTCACAAAAAAACGCGTTTTTTCTGCCTCGCAAGTGGATATAATAACCCCTTTATTAAAGTTAGCTGTCACTTGACCATTTTTCAATTTTTTTAACAAAAAAATTTGTTCTAAAAAATTATTTTTTAAAAATTGCATTTTTTAATTTTCAAAATCTCTACTTGTCAATTTTTTTTTATATTTTTTTTTGCTATAACTTATTTGTTACAAAAATTCTTAAAATTATTGAGTGTCTGCTAAGTTTATTTTCAAAAATTTTTGATTTTTGTTTTTTAATTAAATTGCAATTAAAAAAATATTTTTAAAAAATTGCACTTATAGTTTTTCAAGTTTTTTACATATGACAATTTTTTTTAAAATTATTTTCATATAATATTTAATTATAGTTTCCTCAATAATAAAAATAATAAATAAATACAAACTAATTTTTTTATATGACAGAATTTTCTAGTAGAACTCGCATCTGATTGCTGGCTCCATTTTCGAACTTTGAACTGCGCCATCTAGCGAGAGAGTACTAAATTAAAAAAAAAAAGTTACTATTATTATTATCATTATGATCTTATACAGTAGATGAAAAATGATCCCAGCAGTAATTGTAGTAAAAAACATGTATACTAAATATGGAATATGACACAAGGCTAATTATCAAAAAAGTCAAAAAATATCATGGCCAATATAAAAGAATAGTTGTTTGTGTTTATTAAAAAAATTCTTTTTTAACCTGCGAATGTACAATTTATTTTTTTAAAGTGTCTGTTTTATAGTATATCCATAAAACAATATAAATAAATACAACCGAAACGGAGCAGTTATATACATATGTTTATAATTCGTCTACATGTGTTGTGCGTACATGTGTAATGCAGTGAGAATCAATGAGATTGGCATACGAATCAAAATCACAAGAATTAGCACTGCACTGAGAAACGTAAAAAAATAAACAACAATATAATCAAATAATTAATAAGTTTATAAAATAATAATTTACAAATTAATTTTTTATCAAGTGTTTTAATGTAAACACATACTTAGTAGTAAGATTTATTATTTACACATTAAATAATATTTTTTTTATTGCGAATTACTGTAATTTAATTCTAACGCAACACTCATACCAGGTAACCTAAAATAATGTAAAGTCGACGAACCGCGAGCTTGTACCGTTTTATTATACTCTTTATTTATAAAATAATAATAGTATTTATTTCTGCAGGTATATCAAAAATCTTGTAACTGAAGAAGACAAAATTGAAATTATCTGTTTGCTGGCGATAATTTGTGATTGCTGTTTGATAGATGAAAATACTGAGGATTAATCAGCAGAATTGTTCGCTGCTGTACCTAGATGCCACGTAAAAAATAATTAAAGGTGGTAAGCTAAGTGAGACCATAGTAAACCTGTGGGAATGGGAGCTTGTTTGTGTAAAGACTGTCCAGATGGCCAAGAAAACGGAAACAATGAAAATAACGAGGATACTACCGTCCCAAGTATTGATAGTCATGCTGCTGGTGATCAATCGCCTGATTTTAAATTTCCGACGTCTGCTAACATCGATAAGTTGGTGCTGGAGACTCTGGGAGTCATCGGCGGCCTTGTTGACAAGTAAGTTCACTTAAGCTTGGATTCGTTTTGATTGTTAATTAATTGATTTTATTTTAAATTAGTGAGCAAGAACCTCCACCGTCGATGCTCAAACTCCACGCGATTGCTGACAAAGAGGAAGGATGGCTCCAAGTCGCTAGTTCTATGGTCAATGTTATTCCAATGCATAGTCCTTTAGGTGCTTCAGTTATTACTTTACTTCTTGATGATTGTCCGTTACCGTCTAAGGTAGTTCTAATTTATTTATTTGTTTGTTCAATTGAGTGATGATTTAGTTTTTTAAGTTTGGAGAAAAATTTTCTGGTAATTATTTGTTTTTTTTTTATATTTAAACTTAGGAAACTGTATTGAAGTTGTCTCACATGTTTCAAGTTTCTCAAAAGACTGGAAAAGTACAAACGAGCATAACACAGCAGAGAAATATCTGTGTTGTACTTGGTTGTATTGCTGAAAAATTGGCAGGACCCAGTAGTATAGCCTTATTGTCAAAAGCAACCTTAGACTACCTCGTATCGAATCTTGTAAGTATGATGAATAATTATAATAATAATCTGATGTAAAATCAAGTATTTATTTATTTATTTATTGAATGATTTTAGAGAGATGTGGAACCTTATGTGGTACTATACTCATTAATAGCTTTGGAAAAATTCGCCCAGACCAGCGAAAATAAAGTAACTATACAGAGAAGACTTATGGAGGAAAAAGAACACCCTTTATTAGCTTTAGAAAAATGGGCCGATGAGACTCATTATGTACGTCGTCAAGTTGGCTTTTCAGCTCAGTGGTGTTTGGATAATTTATGTATGTTTATTTTTTTGTTTCTTTAAAAAATAGCACTGCTGTATCATAAATGTTTAGTATTTGATAAATCTCCAAATAAAAAGTTGGTTTGGTAAGATGTGAAGCCTTGTTGCTAGGCAACGGTTGCTATGGGGGTTTCTATGGCGGCGTTGTCTAGGAGGGAGGTTGTAATGGGGTCTTCTATGGTGTTTTTTATGAAGATTTCTATACATGGTTTTTATTGAGGTTTCTTTGGGATTGATATGGGCGGCTGCCCAATTTTAAAACACAGTAACTACAAAATTTTTATACTTGATTTTTTTCAGTATTGCTGCACTTCTTATAACTCTTAGACTTTAATTTCAAGTAATTTTTCTTAAAAATATTTATATTCAAGTATTTTCTATTCATAAACCAAATTTTTTTATCAATTTGGCGCGCAAACTTTTTTTTAATAAAAAAATTTTTTTTAATAAAAAAATTATTAGTTACTGTGTTTTGAAATTAGGCAGTCGTGGGGTTTTTATGGGCTCATCTATGAGGGGGGGGGGAGAGTAGTAGTAAACATTATAAGGGTAGTAAGCACTCGAAATTACATAACTTCACTGATATATTTACTTTTTTTTTGTATTATTAATTTTGTATTTAATAATTATATATCAGTGTTAGTGTACAAATTATTTGTGTGTAATTTTGATTTTATTTTAATGTGATTTTATTGTAGACATATCACCCTTACCCGCGCGTAGCGCACGGTTCATCCTAGTATTAATTATAAAATTGGTTTACAGTTTTGATAGAAGGAAGAAAATATTCTCATGATACTGTCGACTTGACTGGCATAAATGTGATGTTAAACACAAAGGATGTAAGCGAGTACCTGAAAATATCACCAAATGGTTTAGAAGCACGCTGTGATGCCTACTCATTTGAAAGTGTTCGTTGTACTTTTCAAGTTGATTCTGGAGTTTGGTATTATGAAACTCTTATTATGACTACCGGAGTTATGCAAATTGGATGGGCAACTAAGAATAGTAGTTTTTTGAATCATGTAAGTTTTATTTATTTAATTGGTAACTTATAATTATTAAACTGATGATTAATTATAATTACAGGAAGGATATGGTATTGGTGACGATTCATATTCATTATCGTGCGATGGATGTCGTAGACTGATTTGGTATAACGCTCGTAGCGAAAAATTTCACGACCGACCACCTTGGAAGGCCGGCGATGTCCTTGGTTGCCTACTCGATTTAAATAAATTAGAAATAATATTTTATACCAATGGTGTTCCTTTGAAACCGTGCGTCCAAGTATTTAAAACAGCTAGGACTGGGTTCTTTGCGGCTGCTAGTTTTATGTCTTTCCAACAATGTTTGTTTAACTTCGGCAACGTGCCTTTCAAATATCCACCAGCCGACAGGGAGTTTATGAAGTTCAATGATCATGCGACTTTGAAACCAGAGGATAAAGTTGTTCTCCCACGGCATATTTATCTTAATCAATTGAGGAAATTAAGTGTTAGAGAAGATTCCTGTACCTTGTGTTATGATCAAAAAGCTTCGGTCAGGCTGTTACCCTGCGAGCATCGGTAATTTATTTATTTAATGATTATTTATTGATTAAATTTAGAATTATAGATAACTAGCGATTTGCTCCGGTTTCATACGGGTATTTAATTAACACAAATTTCCAAGTTATTCATAATTAGCTGTTATTCGCCCGTTTTGCTGGCACTTTATAGAATTGAATTTTTAGATCTAGATTTGAAATTTAATTAGAGTATTATTTTGACTTGCACAAATTTCAAATTCTATTGAATTGGCATGCACCTTTTATCCATGTAATTATTCTAGCGAATATTCATTATAATTTTCAATTTGCAATCACTATAAAATTCCCGTATTTTTCTTACAAAAATGAATAATTATTGATATGAAAAAAAAATTTGTGATGAGCATTGAAAGATTCAGTTAAAAAAATTGCAGGTCTCCTAAGTGAAGAAATCTGCCTAGTATAGAAACATAACCAATAGAATTAAAAAATTTATTTTAAACAAATGACAATCGAATAGAATAAATTTAGTTACAATAAAAATTCATTATTTCTAAGTCAAAAAATATAGGTTCCGGATAAGTAATCACCAACATATCATATACTAAAACCTTCTCCGAAACACGCTGCATCTTATTGTATAAGTATTATCTTATAGCACAATCATGGTCATTAATTTAAGTAAATATGTTTTTAATATTACTGGAAAATAGCCGTTTGTAAACTAGAACGTTTATTAACTCTAAATTTGGAAATCAGTTGATAATGTCACTTGTGACATTAGAAGAAAATAAAAAATGATATTAATGAAATTAGTGAAATGGAAATTTAACCAAATATAAATTCAGTCATTTATAAAATATCGAAAAACAAAAATCTGTTGCTACGTGAATTTAACCAATTCTTACTGCAGGAATTTATAAAATTAGCCGATTGTAAACTTTGTGTATTGTAAAATTAGCCATTTCTAAATCTCTCGTAATTTTTGAACAGATCGACGGATCAAAAAACGATTTAAGGCATCTAAAATGACTTCCATAAATTTAGTTTTTCTAAAAATTAGAGCAGATTCGACCAACCCACTCAAAAGTTATAAGAAGTTAAAAAACGGCTAATTTTACAATTCACAAAGTTAGATAGATTTTATGAAATCTACCTAATAATATTAATGAAATTAGCGAAATGGATAGTTCACTAAATATAAATTCAGTCATTTATAAAATATCGAAAAACAAAAATCTGTTGCTACGTGAATTTAACCAATTCTTACTGCAGGAATTTATAAAATTAGCCGATTGTAAACTTTGTGTATTGTAAAATTAGCCATTTCTAAATCTCTCGTAATTTTTGAACAGATCGACGGATCAAAAAACGATTTAAGGCATCTAAAATGACTTCCATAAATTTAGTTTTTCTAAAAATTAGAGCAGATTCGACCAACCCACTCAAAAGTTATAAGAAGTTAAAAAACGGCTAATTTTACAATTCACAAAGTTTACAATCGGCTAATTTTACAAGTTTCTGCGGTAAGAATTGCCAAAATTCACGTAGCCACAGATTTTTGTTTTTCATTATTTTATAAATGACTGAATTTATATTTAGTGAACTATCCATTTCGCTAATTTCATTAATATTATTAGGTAGATTTCATAAAATCTATCTATTGCATTGGCCCTTGTGTCAAAATTCACACAGAATTTCGTTACTATATCAATTATTTAGTCGAGTAAGGCTTAAAAATGACGTTGGTTTGGAAGTTTATATATGTATGTATGTATATATATATATATATATATGTATACATTTATGTAATATAACGCACAGCTTGTGGACACGATAACTCCCACAATTCTTAATGAATCTTTATGAAACTTGGTAGACTTATTCTATAGACA
>CAJNRD030001118.1:5840487-5879920 GCA_905319865.3 Cotesia congregata | reverse complement strand
AAACGGTACAGTGGCCACAAACGGTACAGTGGCCACAAACGGTACTTCTACCCTATATATGTTATTAGTTATTACTAATAACTTGTTAGTAATAACTTATTACTATATAAAATATATAAGTATATAATATATACAGCTGCGCGCATTAATTCAAATAGGTATTCCAGTTTATAGTTGAATTGAAAATTGTAAATTCGGTCGTTTCTAAAGTCTAAATGTTGAAAATCTAAAATTATGCCCTTTGTCAAATTTACTAAACCTAAAAAAAAGACTGCTAATGTGGGCAAAAAGAATATAACGCTAGGTGTAAATTGAGCGTAAAGTAAAAAATGACAAAGAAAAAATCCGCGAATTTTCGAAAAAGAACATCTAAAATTTAAAAAGGCAGTCACTTAAAAATAAATAATTCAAATAAAATACTGCATTAATAAAATAATGCCAATGTGACATAAGCTAATTTATGAAAATGATTCAAAGTAACAAATAAACGAAAAAAAATATTGAAATTTAAAAAGATTGTCATTTCTCAAATAATAATATTTTAAATATTGAATTTCTGTAAAATTGAAAATCGTAAATGTTCCGTTTTTAGACTCTAGAAAAGCAATTTTAGCTGATACTTAGCCTAGCATTACGTAAAATTAGCCGATTCAAAATTTTCAAATAATTAAAAATTCCGATTCAAATAATCATTTGTCGTGTTCGGCTTACAAAACCTACCCCGGGGCATTGAATACAAAAGCATTTGATTGGACCTCAAATTAAATTTTTAAATCTTGAAAACTTCAGATTCAGTCAGCTGCTATTCGTTTGTTTTACCCCGAGGTAGGTTTAATAAGCCGAATACGATAATTAATATATTTACTTTCAATTGCATATTGTATTAACCTGATATTAACCTACGACAACTGTCAACTTGCGGAGGTTTTATCGTAAATTTTATATTTTATTTATAATTGATATAAATATAAATTTATATCAATTGATATTTATTTCAAAATTGAGAAAATTATTCAATGAATAAAAATCAATCTATAGATGTGTCATGCATACTCTAAGTAATATAAGAAATACATTCATTTACCCTTATTAACTAATCTATTTATTTTATAATCATTCGTAAGGAGTAAACTCCAGTCGTGCGTCGGAGCTGACACACATTTTTTTTTTTATTTTCAGAGGATTTTGTCAAACATGCCCGATGCAACTTGTTGAATGTCCCATGTGTAGAGCAACCATTGAAGAAGTCGCTGTTGAATTGGACAGTGTATGACACTGATTTTAAATTTACAACAATAAGAATAATTATTGTACAATCATTAATTCCACAACTAATTATTACTGATAGTTTAACTATTTGTTTATTTATAACTTGAACTCACGAGAGATTATTTTCTTAAGCTGATCAACGAAATCAATCAATCAATCATCAATTATATAAATTTGCATGTGCCGTCAAAGCTATCCTATCTATTCTTTATTAAATACACAGCATTTATTTTATAAAAATCATCTCCTTGCTACGATTATGAATACTTTTTGACTGCAGCGATTACTCAGCTTAGAAGCAATTCTCAGCATTTATTATAATTATTAATATATAATATATCTATAAGTAAAAGAGAAATATATTTTAAAATAACTATTAATAATTCCGTCTGATAAAAATTGTTGAACATAAATTTATTAATAGATTTATTAATTAAATTGTAACTATAAATCTTAATAATTGTAAAATAATATCGATTGTATTATAAATTAATGAATTGATAATTTAAAATAATGAAAAAATCTAATTCTATTTTCTTGGGTGAATATTAATAAAAATAAAAAAAAAAACAATGTTTTATTTTTTTTGTAGTTTCTACCAATAAATAATATAGGGTCTTAAGATATTGTTTTATTGTTTAATTGTTAGAAATTAATTAAGTTTATAAAAATTGATGTTTATTATTTATAATTAATGCGATAATAATTTCTGTAAAAACTTGCTAAATTAATTTTCTTAGCAACGAGAAAATTTTAAATTAATAATTTTTAATATGATACTAAAATTATCAGACACTCAACAATTTTTGATTTTTTTAATTAATTAAAATAGAACTAAAAAAAAATTTTTTTTTAATTACACGTATAATTTTTAAAATTTTCTACATGTGAAAATTTTTCTTTTAATTTTTCAAACATTATTTTTTAATAAAATAAATTATAAAAATTAAAACATGTCGGCTAATTTAATTTTATGAAAAGTAAATTAGCCGACATTTGAAAATTAAAAAAAATTTTTTTATCGAAAAAATGACTACAAAAAAAAAAGAAAAAAAAATGTCATTTGTTAAAAACATGAAAAACTGTAAGTGTAATTTTTAAAAAATATTTTTTGTTCTAATTTAATTATTAAAAAAAAAATCAAAAAATTAAAAACGTCGGCTAACTTTAGTATCATTTAATTTTCATATTTTTAATTTGAATTTTCCGGGTTTATTGAAAACAAGATGGCAGGGCAGCGGTACGCGGTACAACCACACTGCGTTCGAATACAAATAAAAGCAAATTTAGTACTTATATCAGTTCTAACTTTGATGCTTAGTAGTCATAAGTTAAAATAATTGCAATCATGTCAAATCATAATTTTATTAATATTGATGACACCCGTCTGGACTTGAGTGAGCTTACTTCTTCTAATACATTATTTCAAAATCCGCTCAATGTGCAACAACCGAGAGCTTCCAGTACCCAGAGAGACGATCAGAATGTTCCTGCTTCGGTAGCTTCAGAGACAGCTCCTGTAACCAACAACAATGGCCAACATTCCTCAGGATTTCTTCCTTCAAAAGGGAATGTTCAAACTGCTGCTCCAGTTTTGCTGACTACTCGTCAAGGACAACAACCAGAGTCCGAAGAAGAAATAAACTCTTCCGTTGTTCCTGTCACTTCATCAAGCTAATGAATAAGGTAATTTTGGAAAAAATAAATTCAGAAGTTTTTAATTATATATTTTTCTTTGTTGATAATTGTTTTTTTCATATCATATCGTAAGAAGAAATAATTATCAGTTGTTTGCTAATAAATAATCCGGAAATTAGTATACGTAGAAATTTGAGGAATGTTTTTCTTTTTGTTTCAGATTCATGCTCTTTGGATATTGGTTCATAATAACCAGTAGCAAATTAAATCACATGATCAAAGGAAAATAATATAAAATATCTAGAATATCATAATTATTAGACATTTTTGGTCATTAATTTAATTTTTTGCATTATTATTTTTTAATTTTCATTTTTTTCCGTTGGAGTTTTGTAAAAATTGATCTCAGAAAGCAGTAATTAACATAGTGTTTTAAGATATTGATATTATTAATGATAATGTTAATACTTTGCTTTTTTTGTTTTGTATTTCTATTGTTGAAGATGTTTTCTATGATGATTAAATAGATAATAGTCAAATAAAACAATATTTTGATATCGAAAAATTATGTTTTTAGTTTAATATAACCTCATATATATTTATGTTGTATCTTAAAATTATATATCAGTGTGTAACTTTATGTTGAAATTGTTTAATATCATTTTAATTTGCAAAGATAAATTTTAAATTAAACAGTTTTAGCATCTTCAATCGAGGACTTATTTGGATTATGTCGAATAATGGCTTTGATGAAGAAACATCTGCTCACTTCCAGAAGACTGTTTTTCAGTAAGCCATTAAGGACAGAAAAGTTACCGATTGTTTCTATTTCATTAATTATATGATTACTTAAATTAACTAAATTGTTAAAATTTTTTTTAATTATTGAAACAAAGTTCAGTTATTGATTAAAATTGTTAACAAGTTTAAGAATATTTTACATCATTTTTTTAAACTATTGAATTTTAACAAAGAACTTGATAATTGTTTAACTTTGACCTATAAAAATATTTAGAATTTTTTTTTTCAAAGTTCATCAAAAATAAAACAATTAAAAAAATATTGAATTTTTCGATATAACAAGATTTTTGAGGAGAAATAACAAAAGAACTGACATTTTTTAATAGTTTTTTTTTTTTCTAAGTTGTTAATTTCTACAGGTAAAATAAAAAGCTTTGAAACTAATTGAAAAATTTATTTTCATACGAATATTTTCACGATTATTATCATAATTATCGCTTTGAAAGAATTAAAATAATCTAAATTTTTTAAAACCTTAATCTTCCTATTGTATGCCCAAAAAAAAAAAAAAACGGGTGACCATGAAAATACACAATTACTAAACATTTTTCCGGGAATAAACTTTGATACTAGAAAAATACATTAAAGAAAATGCATTGATGTTTATTTTGTGATTTTTACAGGTAGAATTTTGCAAAAAAATTTATTAAATAAAATATGACACTGAAATTAACAAATACTTGACTATTTTTGGATTTTACTTGACAAATAAACTAAGTTTAGAAAATTATTTTTAAACAAGTACATTTGCAATTTTTTACAACTTCTAAATTTTTCTTGCTATAATTTATTTGATAAAAAAGTCTAGGAAATTAACAATTTTTTTTTCAATTTCAGTATCATAAAAAATATATGACATTAAAGTTCGCAGTCACTTAAAAATTTTTTAATTTTATTTAATATCTTAAAATTATATATCAGTGTGTAACTTTATGTTGAAATTGTTTAATATCATTTTAATTTGCAAAGATAAATTTTAAATTAAACAGTTTTAGCATCTTCAATCGAGGACTTATTTGGATTATGTCGAATAATGGCTTTGATGAAGAAACATCTGCTCACTTCCAGAAGACTGTTTTTCAGTAAGCCATTAAGGACAGAAAAGTTACCGATTGTTTCTATTTCATTAATTATATGATTACTTAAATTAACTAAATTGTTAAAATTTTTTTTAATTATTGAAACAAAGTTCAGTTATTGATTAAAATTGTTAACAAGTTTAAGAATATTTTACATCATTTTTTTAAACTATTGAATTTTAACAAAGAACTTGATAATTGTTTAACTTTGACCTATAAAAATATTTAGAATTTTTTTTTTCAAAGTTCATCAAAAATAAAACAATTAAAAAAATATTGAATTTTTCGATATAACAAGATTTTTGAGGAGAAATAACAAAAGAACTGACATTTTTTAATAGTTTTTTTTTTTTCTAAGTTGTTAATTTCTACAGGTAAAATAAAAAGCTTTGAAACTAATTGAAAAATTTATTTTCATACGAATATTTTCACGATTATTATCATAATTATCGCTTTGAAAGAATTAAAATAATCTAAATTTTTTAAAACCTTAATCTTCCTATTGTATGCCCAAAAAAAAAAAAAAAACGGGTGACCATGAAAATACACAATTACTAAACATTTTTCCGGGAATAAACTTTGATACTAGAAAAATACATTAAAGAAAATGCATTGATGTTTATTTTGTGATTTTTACAGGTAGAATTTTGCAAAAAAATTTATTAAATAAAATATGACACTGAAATTAACAAATACTTGACTATTTTTGGATTTTACTTGACAAATAAACTAAGTTTAGAAAATTATTTTTAAACAAGTACATTTGCAATTTTTTACAACTTCTAAATTTTTCTTGCTATAATTTATTTGATAAAAAAGTCTAGGAAATTAACAATTTTTTTTTCAATTTCAGTATCATAAAAAATATATGACATTAAAGTTCGCAGTCACTTAAAAATTTTTTAATTTTATTTAATAAAAAAATTTGTTCCAAACAATTATTTATTATAAAAAAAACTGCAGTTTTTATTTGTTTTAATTTCTATGTCAATTTTTTTTTTTGATAATAATAAAGTTAGCCGACATTTTTAATTTTTTTATTTTGCTTAATTTATTAAATTAAACTAAAAAAATATTTTTAAAAAATTGCACTTATAGTTTTTGAAGTTTTTAACAAATGAAAAAATTTTTTTTTTATTTTTTTGTAATAATTCTTAAATAAAAAAAATTATAAAAATTTTGAGGTGTCGGCTAACTTTATTTTCATTTTTTTTTTGCCATAATTTATTTGTTATAAAATTATTAAATATATGCTAAATTAATTTTCATAAAAAATATACTACAAACTATTAGATCTTTAGTTTTCCAACCATTCCCTAAATGCATTTACATTTTTTTTTAAAAAAGCAATTTACCCACCCAATGTTTGTTAAAAATTTACTACCGTAAATAAATAAAAAAAAAAAAAAAAAAAAACAAAATTACTTGAAAGAGTGACTTATCGATAAAAAAACAAATCGATTAGCTGACCTCGAAGAATCGATTAGCCGAAGTTCGATAGCTCACCGCGAGAAATCCAAGTTCGCAAAGCAAACGCAAGATAGCATTATAGTTTGTTACAAGATGGCGGGTGAGTGAGTGTCCGCGGACGGGACGAGGCCTGGGTAAAAACACGAGGATATTTTACCTTTAACTTGTGGTGTTTGTGGGTTTCAGATATCTCACTTCTCCAGAATGAAGACCTCGAAGGTGCCATGGATGCCCGTAAGTCTATTTACATTATTTTCCAGTAATAAGCGACCCGAGAGGGTTGTTTGGGTTTTACGTCGGACGTTCGCTCGGTCAGGTAAAGAAGGGTGCCCGCGGCGCCCTGGGCTTACTTCTTGTCTCTGATCTACCTCTAAGTACCCACTTTACAGTACTATCTGTCACAAATAAATCCATCAACATCTAGAGCAATTATCAAACCGAAAACAAGCTGATCAGCTCCCATGACGCTGCTCGAGTTGGCGTGGCCGTACCACGACCTACGACTCGCTTTTTAGGTTATGCGATTTACGCCTCAATCCTACTGTTAATTATTTACTCGCCAGCATTCATTCGCTCACTCATCAACATCCTTCATCCTTTGCAGTACTCTGTTATTTGAGTGATAATACCAGATTATTTATTGCCAGGTACTTATATATATTTATATCTATATCTATACAAAAGTGCATTTATACTCAGACTCTGGACTGTTTACTTCTTCAAAGATTAAAAAAAAAAAAAATGTTAAGTATTTATGACCTTGGTAGTCATTTGTTTACGTCATGTGAATGTTATTTTATTTCACTTACTATACTTAGCAAAATATGCCTGAATATGCTGGAAAAAATTAATATTGACCAGAATAAATCAGCAGAATATTATTTATTGATATTTTGTTAATTTTATTAACAGTATTTTATTTTCAGTGTTTGCCGAGGAATTATTATTTGACAAAGTAATCCTGAATCTCGAGATATCAAACAAATAGCTGCTAAAAAATCGCGGTAAATAATGGTAGAAAACAGATGAGAAGAGCAATCCGGTCAGTGGTGTCATCTGGTACCAGTAGTATAAATAATTAACGCGTTAGAGCAACTGAGACGTATATATATATATATATATATATATATATATAAAATAAATGTGTGTAAAAAAGACCGGTATAGTATATACGAGTATCGGGTATTGCGATGTGAAGCCAAGTGACGAAGAGGGAGTTGTTGGTGTTGGTAGTAAGGTCTTTCGCCTATCAGGGTTACTGATCTCGCCTATCCTCTATTAACCAGTGCCATCTGTCGGTTTTTACTCATAAAGGACTCACGTATTTATTAGGGTGCTGATATTATTTATATTTATTTATTTATTTATTATAGCTTAACGCCAAACGGCTTTGTACATATTGATATTACAAAAGTTATAAGGGGAAATTAAATATAAACAGTAATAATAAAGAAATAATATAAGAAATATTAAGAAAGAAACAGAAAATAGTTTGTTGTACATGGGAAGTAAATTTGCAACAATACGAGTTACAGAGTTTCTTTTAATTTTGCCAGAAATGATTTATATGAGCTTTCAAAAAAATTTATATTAGTATGATATCTATTAACGAGAGTTGATATTCTGTTTCTTGGACTGTTGATGACGTAATTTTTATTGGACTTGGTTGTTTTCAGCAGTCGATTATGCCTAAGGTTGAGAGATTTTTCAGTGAACTCAAAGCTGTCTACTAGGTCAGGAGCTTCAATTAGTCCAGTAAATAGTTTAAAGAAGATAGTACAATCGGTGATCTGTCTTCGCTTTTCAAAGGTATCAATCTTGTAGTGTTCAAGAATTTCGCTTGGTGTGACTGAGTGTCTGTGTTTTTTGGCAAACTTGTATGCAAGGATTTTGGAGAACTTATACCTGACCCTTTCGATTTTATATTTATTATAATTATATATTATTTATGAGTGTAAAGTCAAAAGCACCCCCTTTTTTTATTTATTTAAAAAATTTATTTATCTTTTAATTAACTTATAAATTTATTTCCAGGAGTTAGCTTTTAATCCTGACTCTGGCGCTGGTTCTCCCCCGATTTAGTTTTCAATAGAAAGAGCTGAGAGAAGAAAAACCAATATTGTTTTAATTATTGGTGATACGAGTAGAGGCTGAATGAATGCTGGCATGAGTAATGAGTACGATTCTCGTTACATGAGTCGACCCTCTGACGTGGATATATATACGTGACACACGCGTCTCGGCTTCCTGATTCATACTTCCGTTAAATCCACTGTCTTTAGACTCACGTCTAATTTCATTGATTCAAAAGTTAAGTTAACTTGACTATTACACGGCTTAACGTATATAGATATATTTTTGGAATTTATTTTGTCTATTTATCAGTGACTTTGTCACGACAGGTAATACTTTAAAAGCTAACTTAGTATGCTGTAAGTGAATAATCGTATGTTAAAAATTTAATATATTTTTTTTCTTTATTTATTTAAGCCGATAGATTTGCGTGCTAGAGACAGTAAGAGGGTTGAAAGGTCATCCACCCTACAATACCTAAACGATAATCGATTGAGCTGTCACAACTGGTCAAGGTTGTTCTCATGCCAACTCTCTCCTTCCTCATTTCTCAACGACGTCGTCTCGACTTTTCAATTTCCCCGTTTTACAGATTGCCTCTACTTCTGCTTCTACTCCTATCTTATATACTCTAAACTACACTTTTATTCTATATACTATTCACTATCCACTCCAACACTATTCATTCCTTCAATACTTTTTACTTAACTCTTAATTTTTTTTTTTTTTTTTTCGACAATCATAAGCATACGCTTTGTCCATTTTTATTCACCATTTATCCTAAAATTCCCTCCGTAAATAAAAATATAAATATGTATACATATTTTTATTAAAAAAAAAAACGGACATATATTTACAGCGTAACGTTTAATTCCTCGGTATTGTGGTAACGGTTCTGGCGATGTCTCTCTTCAAAAGATTCGTCTTACCCTCCGTTGTGCACCGCATCGCATACATGTATACATATATATTTGTAGATTGTAGAAGAGTATGTACATGATTCAGAATTCAGAATGTAGAGTACAGAGTAAAGTATAGAGCTAAATAAGAGCTGAGTTGAGCTCAGCAGAGGGAGAGTTCCTTGCCCTTTCAGGATCCTTTCAATTCGGCGGTCTGTTTTTGATAGGAGGCCACGTCTGTCTAGACACTACTACGTGGGGCTGCTGCTACTGCTCCAACCTTTTATAATCGCAACGAAATGCACCCCTCGCTATACCTAAAATACCGGTTTCTTTCTTACTTCTTCTTTTTATTATTATTTTATTTATTTCCCATTATTCTTATTTATATTACTACGTGAATTTTTTTTCTCATCGGCAATGTAAAATGAGTTGCCCACCTAAATAATTCTCATACTCAATCCAAGTAGAACCTTAGGCTCTACTTAGCAAATAATTGCATTAACATTAACGAGCTTCAAGGCTGCCAGAGTGAGTAAGTAATTAATTATTGATGAAAGTACAATTATAATTATAATTACACTTACAATTACAATATGTATAAATTGAGTTGTATATTTATAGCGAAGGCGAATAGTTGCGGGTAGCCTCTACTTAGGATTCGCGAATGCTGAGAGCTGCTAAGCCGATCAGTGGCGCCGCCTGTCTCGATTCAGTACGGCTGCTCGATTATTACATGGCATTCCACGGATGCCACCGAGTTTCGTCCCCCTGCACCCCGGACTTCACCCGTCGCCGACGGCGTCGTACCGTTTGCTTCACTACTCTCCATGTTATATTACTTCTCTAGAGCTGTCTTTCTCTTTATCGCTCTCAGCTCCTTTGCTCCTCTTTACTTCTCTGCTATCCGACGTACTACACACTATACACTACATACTAGTTGGGTAGTAGTTCTCCACACTCCACTTACCGCTAGCTCTCTCACTTCTGCACCCTTCTTACCATTGGCTCCGTTACACTCGATTCTCGTTAGAGTTTAGAGACCCGAGGTTTTGTCTTTTTATATTACGTATAGATTCATATCAGGATCTCTACTTGGGTAAAATGGGCCTTTCATATCTAAATCCAATAATATTTCATTCAAACTACTGAGTGATTAGAAAAAAATTAGAAATTTTATATTTTTTCTCAATTATCTTTTATTATTATTATTATTATTATTATTATTATTATTATTATTATTATTAATGAAGCATTAAGGTAAAAGACCCAGTTATTGACACTGACTTAGTTGTTTGACACTTGCAATTTTAGTCTAATTAAAAAAATAAAATGCTCCCAAAAAATCAATTATCTTAAAATTTATAATTCAAAAATTATATTTGTCAATTTATTAGAGTTGATTTGTTTTTTTTAATTAAAATAAAATTACAAGTGTCAATAACTAAGCCAGTGTCAATAACTGGGTCTTTTACCTTACTTATCATTCAATTTTTTAAATATTTCTACCTATTTCTATCAATCAGAAATAAATAGAATTCGATTGAAATTCAAGTCTTGTAAATTTTACAAACAAATACTTATAGTAACAAGAGTTTTACATTTTTTTTTTTTTTTTTTTTATTTATAAACAAAAAATCCATTTTATCAATATCTTCACATGAAAGTAGAAAAAATATAATTTTTTCAATAATTTAATATTCAGTTAATTTTCTTATCAAATATTTCTCACAATTAAAAAAAAATTTTAAACACCAATAATTCATGTTTCAATTGGTTTTAATTACGGTATTTAAAAGGACATGAATACTCTACCAAAAAAAAGGAAACAAGCCCGAGTTAGATTAATTAATTAAAGTCATTAATTGTTGTTGTTTGTAAATTATAAGAAATAATTTTATGTATAGTTAAGTATAAATTTCGAGTTGTTTATACATATGTGGGAAGGAATGAAAGGTAGTCAATATATGGAGATAAGTGAATAAGTGACAGAGGTAGCCTTCCTGGGAGCATGTCTTCCGCGTTCTTAAGTCTCTCGGTCAGTTCGCTGATGTCCTGCTGACTCTCTCTTTCTCCACACACGACACACGTTTATCGGTGTCTAAAGTCCTTTGGTTTACAGATCAGAAGGCGATCCAGGTCCACTTTTTTTATTTATACATTTATTTTATTTGGACTTAATCGTACGTACAAGGCGATACTGGTGCACTTGTAACTTCTTGCCAATTGGCAGTCCTCCCCCTCGTGGGAAAGATCCATTACCTCGTCGCTTTATGTTGCGGTGACTCAGGTCCAAAAAACGTTTAATCATTTTTTTTTCTTTATATTTATTAATTTTAATTTTAACTTTTATTTTATTTTCCACATGACCAACAGACACTCTTCTGTCTCTACGCAAAAAATACAAAAAATTGGAATAAGTAAATAGATGATAATAATGAAATAAGTAATAACATAATATATGTATATAAAACAATTGAGTTAATTTTCCAGTGCAATGACCTATGTACAAGGGCACTGGGTTACCGCCACTTGAGAATAAGCATCCCCTGGCGATGTGAATCCTTCCTGCTCCCTTGGATTCTGTACCTAAGGGAGAACTTGATAAAGGGATAAAAGGGTGAAATCTTAAAAAAAAAAAGATAAACAATGATTGAATCGTTGTACTCACAAAAAAATTTTTGTGTGGAGGTAAAAAAATAATTCGGTATCGTTTGCGCTGCAGAACTTGATTCTGTCTTTTATTATTTAAATTAAAAATATTTATACTTTTTTTAGAGGTGGTTTTTTGAAAGGAAAAAAAATTTTTTTTAATGCTAGCGATTAGAGATGTGAATGTGTGAACGTGAGAACCGGATTTGGTGTGAGTGATTTTTTAAAATTCATAGTTTCATTTTTTGTTGTTGGTTGTTGTTTTAAAAAATAAGGATAGTTTTGGTATGGAGCAAGTTAGTCCTTTCTTGATGAGGAGGGAAAATAATGGAGGATTTTATTGTCCTTCTCTGCTTTATTTTGCCGGCTAATCTATATAAATAGCCTAAGCTGATGGTTATATTTAATCCGTGGTTTTATTTTTAATCCGAGATATTTTTATTATTTATATTTTAATGCTTGATAATTTTTGATTGCAGACCGATGCAGCTAAATTTACTTTTAGGCTTTTTGTTTATATTTAAGAAGTTTTTGTGAGAAAATTTATTAATTTTGTAGAGAAAATTATCAATTTTCTTCAAATTAAATTTTTGAAAAATTTAATTGCCAAAAAATTTTTCAAAAGTTTAATTTACATAAAAAATTTATCCATTTATAATCTTAAAAGAAAATATTTTTAAAAAGAAAACAATTTTAAATTTGTAAACAGTCATAAAAAATTTTCAAATTATAAAATAAAAAATAATTATTTAACATAATTTTTATATTAATATTAGAAAAAAATTGTTTTCTCTAATGATTAAATTTTATGATAAACAGTAATCCGGTTTCTAAAAAAAAATTACTTAGCATTTTCTTCTCAGAATTAAAGTTTCACAATGTTATAAAATAAACAAATAAGATAAATGTCTTTCAATTATCGGCAATGAAAATTTTTACGTAAAAAATATTGCTCACCAATTCTCAAAAATTAAACATAAAATAAAAGTGAAGTAAACTTGGATGCAAAGATTAGTAACTTGAATTCTTAATAACAAAAATGACGCACTGAGCTATAAATAAAACCCGTGGGAATTTAACAATAATATAGATATTTTCTCATATAATATCTCCGACAAAATAGTCTGAGTGGGAGCAGAGCGTCTTTTAAGAGATGGCTCTCAAGTTAATATCTCAGGGCCCTGGTATGGCCTCAGCCATCACCCGCGTTATATATAAATATATATACACACCGACTTGTGTGCAACAACAATAGCAATAAAGGCAACCTCCATGCCCTTATGTTACATAAATTCTTGGATAGTGTGTCAAGCGTTATTTATATTTTTTAGGCACAATTATCCTCAATGAGCCTTATCTAGTCAGACTTTATTCTCATCCATTACTTCAATTAAACTTACTATTACTGTTACCGACTATTGAGTAATCATCCACTTCCAGTTTTATATTTAAATCGCTAGAATAATACCGAGACGGAATAAAACCACCCTCTTTTATTATTGGCTATTATATTAAAATAACTTTTTTAATTACTTATGACTTATTATGACGTAGATACAACCTAGAGTTATTCAATAATTAGAAAAAAAAAATACTGGATGTCAATAATAAAATTTTTCATTGAAAACTTTTGTACTATTAATTCAATATTATTTCTTTTAATCAGTCAATAAATTTCGGCAATTACACCCAATTTTATACCTTTAATCAGCTACATTGTAATTTTTCTTAAATATCTACTGGTTTAACGAGTAAATACCGCTGAAATTGTACTTTTATTACTTTTCGGATTATTGCTCAAAGTCACCAGAAAGTAGCACGGTGGTAAACTTCTACACACACTGATATGATAAAAGGATTTCTTAGTATTTAAGAAGATTTTTTTGTAAAATACAAAAATCATTTCTTAAATATAATTTTTTAAATACTAAGAAATGATTTCTTGAATAAAAATAAATCTTCTTAAATGCTAAGAAATCTTTCTATCAGTGCAGAAAAATAAATTAGCTTGAATCAAGAGAAAAATTCTTGAACTAGAAGAAAATAATTTTGAAAAGTTTCATTGTCTTGAATAAAGAAAAAAAATTCTTTAATCAAGTACACTGATAGAAAAATTTGTTTATAGTTAAAAAGATTTGTTAATATTTAACAAATCATTTATTAGAAGCCATTTCTTAGTCCTTAATAAATATTTCTTAGTATTTAAAAAGATTTATTAATATTTTATAAATGAATATCAGATTTATTATTTTATTATATTTGTTACAATGTATGGCATGATGACTGCCCTTTACATTTTAAATATCAGATTTATTAAATGCAAACAAATCATTTTACATACTAAGAAATATTTGTTTATTACTAAAAAGTAGTCTCTAATAAATGATTTGTTAACTATTAACAAATATTATTTAATACAAATAAATCCTTCTATCACTGTAAAATTTACTTAAACCAAGAAAAATTTATTAGATTAAAAATTTTTTTACTCAAATCAAGAAAATGAAGTTCTTCAAAATTATTTATTTGATTCAAGTAAATTTTTTTTTTCTGTCTACCAGTCTGAAAAATTGTTCTTAAGTAAAGGCTATTTGAAACCAAATTTCCAAAAATTTAAATAATTAATTATCGTGCACGCTAATTTAAAAATTCATACTACGTTCTCAAGTTTAATTTTGATTTTTAATTTCAAATTTTAATTATTTAATATTTATCCACTCATTTTTTATTCTTCAAATATAAAGTCAAAATTTCTTATTTTTTTCAATTGAGTCTAAAAAATGTTTATAAAATGATCAAAAGTTTCCACTGAAAAATTGAAATCTTAAAATTTTTAACTTGACTTTAAAAATTTTCTAAATAATCCCAAAAAAAAAAAAAGTTACTCATGAGTTACAAAATTAATACGTAGAAGAGTTAGTAGTAAAAGTACGTCATAGTATCGGCATTAGTAGTATAAATGGCGGGAGCTTTCATCAACGGCTTCTTTTAGTCTCCCATATTCTATATCTACCGTCCTATCTGTCTCGACTGGTAGATTCTATATATACTATGCACTGCTCTCAATCCAGCCCAGCATCACTAGCATCACTGCCATCATCTCTGTAAAGTTTATTCATAAACCCACGATGACGTAGTGCTGTTGTACAAAGCTCTCAAGTACGTCCTTTCCACCCCCAGCCCGCGACAACCCTCGCTATCCCTTTCCGTTCTATTTCCATTCAGACAGAAACTAGAGACAGACAGACATTAAAAAAAGTCAAATACCCTCCACCCGTATTCCCACCCTTTAAGTCCTCAGTAAAATAAAAATATCGATCCCGAAGAATTTACTTCCGCATTCTCATTCTGATTCTGATTTTCGGGAATAAAGGGAAAATCCCTAATTTTTTCACCAGGTGTCGTACTTTTTGTTACCGACAACTTTTCACCCTCGCGGTGCGACGTGCGACAGGGCAAAAAACCTTTAAGGAAGAGAATTACTGGGGTAGTTGTTGTATATAACACGCAATACCGTGTCACCGAGTAACTACCCGATTCATTCTCTCTATATACACATACTTTTGTATATATAATACATAAATATATACATCGACTCTAAACTCACGCCCACGCATTTTTTCACCCCCGTAAGCTCAACTCGTAAACTCTCCTATTCTTCCTCGGAAGTAGAACCCTTTACTTTATTCTCCCCGATTCTTTCATCCTCTTAACTCCTACCAATATAACTTAGAGCCGTGATCACGCCAGTTTTCTGTAAATCAACATTTGCCACGCCTGCCTCCAATCAATGAACTTTCAAACTCATTTCCCTAAAATCTCTTCTCAAGCGCAATTTATTTTATTTATTTTTTCTCTTTAAAATTTTATAATTACAGAGTCAGCCTTTCAAACATACACGGAAAGAACAAGATGACACTGGATATCATTCCAGATTATACTCAGTGATATCTGTGGTGGAAAAAATTTCAGATAGTAGCTAAAAAAATCCAGATTATACTGCGTGATATCTGGATTATACTCATTATAATCTGGATTATACTCATTGTAATCTGGATTATACTAGCTACTATTTGAAATTTTTTTTCACTCGGTAAAATCTGGGATGATATCTAGTGTCATCTTGTTTTTTCCGTGCACGTATACTAAAAAAAAAAATGAATTTTTTTATTAAAAACAAAATATAAATAAAAATTTCCGACTAAAATTATTATATCAAATTTCTAGGGGATATTACGGTAACATTTACGCGCGCGATGCGTACAAGTCGAATGGTCGGCGTGGTCGACGCACGTTTATCGATCACGGGCGTCAACGTCTCGAGAGTGAACAGAGACGAGTGATAGGAGAGAAAATGAGGGAGAAGGAGCTACTACTACTACTACTACGATTACTACTACTACTCCTACTACTACTGTTACTACTCCTGCTACTTTTAAAACTACTACGCCATACAGTGGCGCTGCTGAGCGGTCGAACGGTAAACTACCCTTACTGCTATTGCTCCTTCCGACTTGCGCAAAACTCGTGATATATATATACATATATAGATATATAAAATGGCATATATATGAGTATGTACTATTTGTATTATATGTACATAGCATGTACATATTCTCCCCTTTAAGCCCGCCGTAGTACGCCCGAAGATAACCGAGCAAGTACGAGCGTATGATAAAGTGCAAAGACGCTTAAAGGGGGCGCAAACGGCCAATCGCGTCGACTACTCGTCGCCGGCAACCCGGCGTGTTTAAATCCTTTAAATACTCTATCATTAAACCGCGAATTCATTATTTTATGTTAAATAGCTTTTATTTTTACTATTACAAGTATTATTTGTCAGTTGATTGATTAATAATGTGTGAGAATAGTGAGAATTAGGCTGGGATGTTGTGCTAAAGATTTTTCCGGGTCGCTCTTGAGGAAGTTGGCATTTTGGGGTGGTGGCATTCAGGGTGTGTTAATTTGTTCCCCAATAATGTGCTTGTTGGTATTTTGTTTAAATAAACTTTAGTTTTTCATAAATGTGACAACACAGCTTAGGAAGTTTTAGTGATTTTGAATTAGAGGTGGCATGGAGGAGGTTTTGGGTAGGAACTGGCATGGCCGTCCGAGGCTCCTGCCGAAATTTTTATCTAAATTTATAGATTTTTATCACTTTTTTGATGTCGGATAAAGTTTTTTTATTGTTTTTTAGTTTTAATTAACCAGATAAATTGAAGGGCCAATCAAAAAGTTGATTTTTATTAATTTGAGCGATTTTAAAAATTAAAAATTGGTAATTAATTAGGGGAAAATGATGATATTACGTGATACAAGTACATAGGTGTGTTTAAAATTAATATTAAGCTCAGGCCAATAAGCAAAGCTAGATATTTGGTAAGCCGAGAGCTTTCTATGGCCCCTCACGCATGGCCGTTTCGCGGAAGAACCTCGAGGTGTTTCGGGTAAAGGAACTTACAAAGTGGACACAGTCACGAATAAATGTGCACCATCAAATGTGATATTAATCAAAATCATAAATAATCAAGTGCTTCCAAGAAAACTAATCACCGAAAAATAAACTAGACGATATTTAAAAAAAAGAAAGAAAAAACTTTAATAATATCTTTTAATTTAACACAAATAAAAGCAGTGTTTTATTTGTATTTATGCTTGTAATTAATGATGATGTGATTTTATTAATAATGGATACATCGAGGATCGCCGGAAGCACCCAGAGGTGAGATCAAAGAGCAATGATTAATGTTTTTAAAAATAAACTGGCAGCTAAGCGCGCGGGAAAAATTTGGGCGGTCACGCGATTTACCAGGCGCACTGGGGAAAGGGCGTAAGGGTGAGGGTGTTTGGGCCGGTTAAAGGAGCTCCTGGAGGTGAAGAATCTTGGCTCTTATCCCCCAGAATTCGTCTACACGTACACAGACCCCTCGAGGGTCCATAATGGTTTGTTATTGATCTAACTCCACGCCTTCCTTACACTTTTCTTCTTTTATCCTGGCGGTCTTCCTCGCAATTCTGCTTTCCTCTTTCAACTGTTGTCAGGGAGTCACAGACCCCTAGGAGAAAGGGAAAGGGGTGGCGATAGGAAAGGAAAGCAATATTCCAATCGGACTTAACTTAAATATTTTATTTATTATAGTTTTTAATTTTATTTCTTCATATCCTCATCGTTCCTCATATAACCTCTGTGAAATTTTCCCTGGTCACAGAGGTCGGTTTCCTTTTTTATATTTACCTAACCTCTCCTTTAAATAAATACTTTATTTAATTTAATTTATTTTACAATTGACCTACTCTGTGGTAAACTCACTGTAAAATCAATTTATCTGAATCAATATACATTTTTATTATAAAATTAAAGCTCTCTATTTTATAGAGTATAAATGTATTCTCGTAGATATATATATCGCAAGGCAATTTCGAATTGTCTGAAACCATCACCTCAAACTTCACTCCCACATCCATCTCCTGTAAACTCACTATATATATATATATATATATATATATATATATATATATATATATAATAGAGGATTGAAAGCTGAGAGCAAACTGAAAGCTTTTCGGAAAACTTGATCGTTCTACCGCACCGTCGAGTCGAACTTTCCAGTTGGATGTTTCCCGCTTGGACCTACTTCTACACCACCACCATCATATAAAACACCCAGCAAGTACAGCAAGTACTGTACTTACACGAATCATCATTTCAAGAGAAATGGGAAGAGAATACATAACATTATCTACACGGATCTCTCTATAAATAACAAATAAATGTGTTGATCATCGTTAACAATACGATATGTGATATCACTGGTTGGAAAATTTAATTAAATTGAATTTGATTTAATAATTAATAAATTTATTTTTTAGATGTACGGCTGCTTAACAAGGGAAATGTATGACTGTGACGTTGTTCGAATGTGCTGAAGCTGTATGACGTATACCAGAGTTAAATAATATCCCGAGGATTTAGTACGTCATGTAATAATGATAATAAAATAGGAAATCATGACCGTTTGGCATTAATCGAAATTGAAATGTCATTCGGGATATTCTCGATTAGAATTCCTTTAAACCACTACTGACCGAGTATCGATAACCGATAACAGTAATATTCCGGTATCAGCATCCTTGACACAAAAAATAATGAATTTAGAAAAATCTAAATAAAAGAAAATTTTTTGTGAAACATCCATATCCACAGGGAGGATAAAACATAAAAGTAAATGAAAGGACCGAGGGAAATCCAAAGGCTGAGTTTTAGTTTTACCCAGAGGTTGAGGTAGCAGGAGAAGAAAAGTTGTCAGTTGTGTGTGTGTGTGTGTGTTGGAAAAAACAAGGGAAGAAATATAAGAAAGGGTGCACACACATGACCCTGAACCCGGTTGTTCGGGGTAAGGAGCCGGTGGAAAGTGCCCTCGGCGGGGTGGTTCAACAGAGACGGAAGTGTTGTGTAGGCGAGGAGAAGACCGGGTGTATACTACTATACGGGATCAATACTCCCGCGTCTTGCGATCATTCATCTTGCCACGCCCCTCTGCTCTCTTCACTCTCTCTTTCGGTTAAGAGCGAGCTACCAGCTACCAGGAAGATTTCACCCTTACACATATAACACAACGCACACCCAAAGTCTCTATCTTTCTCTCTGTCTGATTCCTTTATTTCACTCCCCACGAGCTGCTGTGAGCGGAATCTAAAACTTACCCTTGCAATCTTTTCCCGCCCAATCCTACAGCGTTTTTTCTGGCTTATAATTTATCTCCCGAGAGTATAAGTAGTAGTACTGGGAAATCTTACCAGAGCAACCAACAATTTAGCTAAAATAGTAAAAATAATTTGCTAAAAGTTTAAATTTAATCTGATAGAGATAAAGTCCGGCTGGGACACGTGCCAGTGAAGGTTTCTTACGAGGACATGGTAAAAAAAATAAAATAAAATAACTAAAACTAAAATTCAGGCCCTTGATAAAGTTGGGTTTGGATTTAGGCTTGGGTTTGAGTTGAGA
Source organism: Cotesia congregata (assembly GCA_905319865.3). Taxonomy (NCBI): domain Eukaryota; kingdom Metazoa; phylum Arthropoda; class Insecta; order Hymenoptera; family Braconidae; genus Cotesia; species Cotesia congregata. Next base: position 5,860,034 of record CAJNRD030001118.1, on the reverse strand, counting down.
TACGATGCCGTGTCCTGATAGTAAACCGAATCCGAATCGGATAAACGTTTTTCAATAGACGGAAGATATAAAACGTCTTGACAATATCTTTTTTAGTTGTTATTTTGCCCAAGGTCGAGCACCAGGGGCTAGAGCTAGAGTAAGGAGTAAGTCGGAATCCTCGATCCCTTTGTCGACAAAATTGAGATCTCACGGGTCAGGGAATAATGATTAGATTCTCCAGACGGTTTTAGATATATAAGATCTACTAATACTAGTTAGGAGTACTGCTGAAGATGTTGATGTTGATTTTGATGTAGTTGAGTTAGCGCTATTGTTAATGCGATTAATCGATAATTTATTTGATTGGAATGGCTTGATAATTATTGGTTATTATTGTGTTGCTGCAGAAGAGATGGCGAACAGGACGCCGACGGAGATCGACTCGGGAAATTGCGGATTCGATGAACGACGTGACGGCGAGGGCGACGGGGGCGGTGGTGATGAGGGCGGAGGATATCCTTATCCACTTCATCCAATGGCGAGATTGCAGCAGTACGCCTCATGTGAAATGTCCTACAACAGGTAAGCTGTGATATTATATTCTTTTTTATTTATCTTCCAAGCACACACGGGGTCCAATAAACTTCAACTTCAGTTTTTAAATGTTTTGGGTTTTTTTTTTGAAATTTTGAATATGAGTTTTTTTTATAAATTACATATTTTTATAATTATTTAAAGTATTTATTGATACAAATTTAATAATTAGCAATAAATAATAAGGATGTTTATGCGCTACTTGAAATTCAAATAAGTGCTGGTTATCAAGTAAACAATTTTTGAATCCGTCAATAATTTCCCAATTAATAATAACTTTTTTTTTTTATTTTAGGTTAGTAATTAATTTGACTTCGAAGCTTTGGATACTTTATCATATGATTGAAAGGATTTGAATTTTAGACGAAAATATACTCGAGAAAAAAATTTTTTTTATTTATGCAGATCTACGTGCATCCAACTCGCCATTTGGTAATTGTTTAGTTTGACGGTCTACAATACTTCAGTCCATAAAATAATATCCAGAATTTTTTCTGAGCAGTCACGCATTTTTTTTCTTGAATTTACTAGAATTCGAATAATTAAAAAACCATTTTTTTTTTTTTTTTTTTTTTTTTTTTTTTTTCAAAAAAGTCAATTTTTTATTTTAAAAAATCAAAAAATTAATATTTTTAAAAATTAGTTTTATAAATAATTTGTTTTAACATTCAGAATATAAAAAAAAATATTGTATATCACCAGACTAATATGGACACATTCTAGCAAAGATTTTTGGTTAACATAAAACATTTTTTTACATCAAACTGTTGAAGCTAATTGAAAAATTAAAAAAAAAAATATTTTAATGTGCTAAATTTTTTTAATTATTTAAGGCGATGTAAAGCAGGTGACCGTGAAAATAAACAATTACCATCAGCGTATATTTTATAGTCAAGAAAAATTATAAATTTTTCATAGATCTACATCAATATAATTTTATTAACTTTGATTTGTACAAAATTAACAAATTTTTTTAATTATATTGATCAATTTACATTTAGAATTATGAGTTATTCAATCTCCGAAAAAATGGCGAGTGAGATGCACGAAGATTAAACTTTTACATACTTGCCCCATACTTATTTCGATGTTTAATTAAATTTACCAATTATTACGCATAGATGTCCTTAATATTTAATGAAAAATTTTATCAAAATTGAATATATTGACTTTAATAAAAAAATATTTTCGGTCAAAAAAGTGACCTAGTGTCTGCTTGGAGGGTGAATAATGATAACGATAAATATTATTTAATTAAATATAATTTTGAAGCGAATTATTGGAAAAAAAAAAGAGCAAAAGTTAGACCAAATATACACGGTGTGTCAGCGTCGCGGCGCGCGTACCAGCATCCTTGTCTCTTCCTCTTTCCCTCTCAATTTAATAGTTAAATCTCGACGCGGCGGTGTAGTCTTAGTTTTAGCCTTAGCTCTTATTTCGTATCCGCGAATTCGCGGCGGGCGCCGCCGAAACCGAAGAATAAGAAGAGAGGTCAACGTCATCATCCGGGCGCCACACCGACGTAGATGCTACGTTAGTTTTGGGTCTACGTCTTACCGTTTCACATCTAGAGTTTAGAGTCTACAGTACAGCAGAGCATTAACTAGAGGAAGAAGTACAAGTACAAGTATAACTATAAGCACAAGACGACGACGACGACGACGACGAGCAAGACCGTCGACCTAAATACCACCGGACAATTTATTTTTATTCGCCGGGGGATTATAACTGCCGCAAGGAATTTTATTTAGTCCTACTCTAGCGAGACCGAGTGACCTCTTTAACTCGGCTACTGTCTATCCAAACTATATTTTTATTTTAACATTGTTATATTTATATCCGCGTTTTAATTTGCCGGGTTAATTGATGCACGGTTACAGTTTCCAAATTGATTATAGTTATAGTTTTTTCGCCGAACGACGAGTATGTAGTAAGCTAATAAGAGCTTGAGGAAAATAGTTTTTTATTTCGAGTAGTTTCATTTTACTGTCGCAGGTGCCAAAATTTTACAGACCGTGTAATTAAACTTATGTTTCGTAACACTTGTGTAGCTTTTGAGAGTTTCCAATTATCTGAGGGTTGATGTTGCCACTTACATATCCACCACCTTTTTATCTTTGGTTCTTCGATACCTTTTTGCACCGCCGGTTATTCACTTCCAACAGGCCGATTGATCCTCGCTGACCACCTGTATATTTTTAACCTCTACCTATTTTATTTTATTAACACAAATAGCTATCTTTATACTTTTACTTCAATATTTTCGGCCACTGATTGACTCTAATTATATTCTTCGAGTGACGTTCATCGCTAATGATTTTATTAATATCATACTTGATTCTGCGGACATCTGTCATTTTTTCCGAATCAATAAATTATTAAAGATGTTTTTAAATTACATCTGTAGGTTTTTTTATTTTCTACATGTATATATATTTATTTAAATTACTAATGACCAGGTGATTAGTAATTTTTAAAAAATTATTCAATGCAATAAAATAAAAATTTTCAATTTAATTTGCAATTTTTTATGTGAATCATTATTTAAGTAAATTTTCTTTTAAATACAAACAAAAAATTACTATTTCATAGTAAAGTTGTTTTAATATACACTATAAAAAAAATTGCAAAGTGAATATGGTGGATGATTTTTATTGATTTAATTTCTTCGAAGTGAAGTTCACTCCAAGAAAGATTTTATTTATATTATTAATAAAAAAAATTCTACGGATTAAATCCTCCTTTTTTTTTTAATTTTTTATTGAATAAAAACAAAACAATAATTATTAATTTAAAAATTACAAAATGAGTATTTAGAGATTTTTTTAATTAAAATAAACTTCTCTTAGTTTGAGATGACAAATAAATTTCAATATTTTTCAAAAATTGCTAGGTGTCAGTTTATTTCAGTAACATTAAAGTGATTAATTTTATTTAATTAAACGTACATAGTAATGTTAATATTTTATTATTTTTTACTTCTTATCAAATATTTTATCAAATTTTCTAAATTAATTTTTCAATTTTTTAAATAATCATAACTATTTATTTTATAATTTTAAATTTGTGCAAGTCAACGAACGTTTAATTTCAAAAAATTAAAAATATGAAAAAAAATTACTTTTAACTCTGATACAATTTTTAAAAATTTTAATGTCAGTACCAATAAAATTATTTCTTTCAAATTTCTTACAATTAAAAAAAAATCATTTTTTTCTTCAAATGTAAAAAATTAAAAAAAATTTTAGTTTGCTCAAAACTAAAATATATTACTAAAAAATACAAGCTCAAAAAATTCTTTCTACTTTTAATAAAAATTTACTTAATAAAGCCAAAAAAAAAAGTGACAAACTCTAAATTTATTATCAAACAACTTTATTAATAAAAAACAAAATTTTCGTAAATTTCTTCATCATCATCATCCGTTAAGTATAAAAAAAAAAGTATCCTGGGAAACGTATTAATAATAATTAAAAAATGAAGATTAGAGTAAGGCGAGTAAGAAGAAGATGAGTAAGCTTTTATAATAATATTTCAGGAAATGCGCTGTAATATTAAACCACCCACGAAAAGCAACCAGAGAAAAGCTCTCGTGTCTTTTAGCTCTATCATCCATGTCGTCTTTCTTAAATATTCCCTCTTACTCTCGACTCTCGACTACACTACTATTTCTCCATCTTTCGGTCCTGTCTCTATTCCTCTATTTCTCTATTTTGCAACTTCTATACATATATACATAAATATATAAATACATATAGTGATCCAGTAATAGTTCAGGTTGTCTACGTGCCGTCTGGTCCACTTTGACACCCGAGTTCATTTAACTTGGTCTTATCTAATCCAATTTACAAAATTATATTATTTACAATCCGTTTCTTGTATTAATATTCAATTTTCGGTATATATTATTTATATTAAATATCACTATCATCGTGTTTAATTTTCTCGATACAACTTCAAAACTAAATTCCAATAATTGTTAATACAATGTTGTACAAGTACACATTGCACTTGAATTAATTCAATATATTGACAATATATCGTATTTATTATTGTTATTTTTTATCACTATTATCGTTGAGGAATCATTGAATGATTAAGTAGGCCGTTATCGAGAACTAGCATCGTCATCTTTGCTTAGATACTCACGTTGTTCCGGACATATTTTAACGATCGTTACTCATTCTGATACGATACAGACACCAACTGCACGAGATCTCGTGTACGCTATATAATAATAATAATAATAATAATAATAATAATAGTAATGAAATTACTTTTATAACTATATTTAGCTTATATATAAAAATACCTGGAAACACTAACGTGATGAGTAACCAGATTGCGCATTATTGCACAAAATAATGCAACTACAAATCGTTACCTCTAAAGGTCGTAACCTGCAGCAAAAAATTTATCTTTATGGTATTTTAATTTTATCTTTTCGTCTGACTAATTTGCAATTGCAACAATGTCAAATTTTTTTTTAAACATTAAAATTTTTTATTTTTTAATTAAATTTTAGCGAAACTAAAATTTTTATAGATAATTTAATTTCCTATAAAAAAAAATATCTGGCGATTCTTTCGGATCTTTGATATTTAACTCAGAATTTTGGTTTTAAAATTTTATAAATATTTTTATTCTAATTTGCAACAAAAACTAAAATATTTTTAAAAAATTTGAGAATTTATATTTTTTTTTTAACGATGCGAGATAAGAAAAAGTCGATAAGGACCTTTTTAAATTTTCTACAAGAAAGATTTTTATCAATTTTTTTTGTATTTTCGATATTTAACCCAAGTCTGAATGTTTTATTTTAATTAATCATTTTTTTAATTAAAATTTTTTGAATTTTTCTATTTTTAGTAAAAAATTTTGTTAAATTTTCGGTTTTGTAGTCAACAAAATATCTTTTAAATGTTAGTTTTCTAATAAGTACTGAATTTATCCATAAATGACTAGAGCTGGTATACAGCGATCGGATTTATTTGAAAAAATCAGAGTAAAATTATAATAGAAAATTTTATACCCGTATTACAATTGAAATATATATTATATGTTTTATGACAATACATTAAATCTAAAGTTTAAGCGCCGAGTTAAGTTACTTTTACTTGAGTTGCGTCATATATGTAACGTTGTTAACGATTTAAAGTTAAACGTCAACGTCTGGGTCTCAAAGTATGTATCATCATCGTTTAAACGAGTATTCTATTATATTGTATATCTATATGTTTATATACATGTATATACAACATATAACGATATGAGGTTTGCATGTAATCATTGGCGCCAGATTACTCTTAGTAATACACGTGTGATACTTTTATCATTATATAAATTCATTTACGTATACTGTCGTAATCTTTCTGTGAATTAACTGATAACAATTTCATTAAAAATCATTTTTTATATCTATTATATTATATTTTTACTTGTGCTCAGATTTAAATCTTTTTTTTAGAAATCATTTTTTAACAGAAATTATTTGTGCAATCCTAGAGAAGAAAATTTAATATTTTAAAATTGATTCGTGTTATATATTTAAGTTTCTTCAAGTGTGAACTTTTTTTAAAATATCGATTCATGGAATATACAACCTACTTTTTATAGTATAGTATTTTTCTAAAAATAAATCGTAAATATCATATTTTCACTGAATTATTTAATAATGTTATTTTTAAATTCACTATTTCATTTTATGAAAAAAAAAAAATTTATTTATATTATAATAATATAAGTTTTTAAATTCTATGCTTGCTTTGTAATTTAAAGATTTTTATGTTTATGTAATTTAGTACAAGTTAATCAATTTTCACTTTGACGTAGAAAAATCAATTAATAAAAATTAAAAAAAAAAATAATAATAGTAAAGCATTTAATCAGTGAACGTTTCAATGGTATTATTTCAATATACAAAAATTACAAATAAAATTTAAAAATAAAACGACACTTGTCAAAAATTAAAATAAATCATAAAACATTATTTAATTCAAATATTTTAAATTTATTGACAAAAAATTGATGCTAAAATAATTTTGCATTACACTGATTCTAAATATTTTTATGAAAGCATACTTTAAATAATTATTTTTAATGAATCTGCATGAATGATTTTATTTATTTTTATTGTTTTAATAAAATGCAAATTTTTTATAAGACTCAATGTTAAGATAATTAATTAATTTTTTTTTTTAATTTATCGTTGGTTATTAAGTAATAATTTATTTTTCCAAAATAATCTTATAAAGAAATTTTTATAGTTATCGCCACATATTCATATACATTTATCGGTATCGCGAATAATGCAATGTATAAGATATTTAAAAATTTTAACTTTTAAATTAAATATACTTTCGAAATTATATTGCTCGTAAATTAAATATTTCATCATAAAAATAAGATTATTTCTGTGTAAATTAAAAAAAATTTCAAGAAAATGGATCTGGTGTAAAAACTACCTTAAGTACAAATCTCTTTTCATTATTGATTAATTTAGTAAGTTTCAATAGACTTCATTGAGAAAAATAAAAAATTAGCTATTTAATTGATTAATTTCTTGATAAAAGAATATCGATATCTCCCTCTATTATAATAGATAAACATGTAATATGAATCGCTTTATTTGTGACGTAGAAAAATCAATTAATAAAAATTAAAAAAAAAAATAATAATAGTAAAGCATTTAATCAGTGAACGTTTCAATGGTATTATTTCAATATACAAAAATTACAAATAAAATTTAAAAATAAAACGACACTTGTCAAAAATTAAAATAAATCATAAAACATTATTTAATTCAAATATTTTAAATTTATTGACAAAAAATTGATGCTAAAATAATTTTGCATTACACTGATTCTAAATATTTTTATGAAAGCATACTTTAAATAATTATTTTTAATGAATCTGCATGAATGATTTTATTTATTTTTATTGTTTTAATAAAATGCAAATTTTTTATAAGACTCAATGTTAAGATAATTAATTAATTTTTTTTTTAATTTATCGTTGGTTATTAAGTAATAATTTATTTTTCCAAAATAATCTTATAAAGAAATTTTTATAGTTATCGCCACATATTCATATACATTTATCGGTATCGCGAATAATGCAATGTATAAGATATTTAAAAATTTTAACTTTTAAATTAAATATACTTTCGAAATTATATTGCTCGTAAATTAAATATTTCATCATAAAAATAAGATTATTTCTGTGTAAATTAAAAAAAATTTCAAGAAAATGGATCTGGTGTAAAAACTACCTTAAGTACAAATCTCTTTTCATTATTGATTAATTTAGTAAGTTTCAATAGACTTCATTGAGAAAAATAAAAAATTAGCTATTTAATTGATTAATTTCTTGATAAAAGAATATCGATATCTCCCTCTATTATAATAGATAAACATGTAATATGAATCGCTTTATTTGAATTAATTAAAAAATTATTCCAATCAATTCAACTAATTCTCCCGAAAATAAATACTTTTATTAAAATTTTCTTAATAAAAGTATGATAAAAATTTTTTTTTTCATTTAAAAAAATAATTTTCTACTAAGAAAATATTTTTTTAAAAAATTGTTCATATTTTTTTTTTAAATTTGTACGTGCAGGACTTCTTCCATGATAACAAACTTTTAACAAATTCTGATCGACATTACATAATTTTTTTTTTTTAATTTAACATTTTCTTAAAAATCATCTAATTTTTGTAAGTCTATTATCGATGCGCTATACAAAAAGAAGTGATAATAATTATCAGATAACGTAAAAGTAGGTGGAGGAGTATAAGCTTGTAAAAAAGAGAAAAAGAGAAGAGAAGACTAAAGACTGAAATGTTCAAGGGCTCTTCAATGCAAAAGAAGAAGCGAGTAGAAGCAGCAGCCGGCTGTCGGCTTTCCACACCCGTCATTTCTTCTCCTCTTCTCCCTTGTATTGGTTACTACTACTACTACTACTACTACTACTACGACTACTAGTACTAATAGTAATTTTTCATCTCTCTCAGCGGTGCTTGGACGCACAAGGGAGTAGTAATCCGTGTGCATTTACGACCCTCCGGGCCCTTACATTACGCTTAGCGCGACGAGTACGATGACGGAGACTACGGCGACGAGGGGGACGTGTTGGTAAAGGGGCAGGTGTGTGCCCTCGCGCCGGTTCCAGCGCCGCAATAACTAAACTCAACCAGACCCGTACCGGCACGTTTAAACGAGAATAAGTGTACATATGAGAGAGCGAGACGGGCTCGAGGATTGAGGATGGAGGATAAAAAAATCAAAAAATAATGTTTGCGAGCTAGAGAGAGAAACACTCAGTGGTAGTTTGTGGAAAGAGCCAGCGCGTGCCGGCGTCGACCATCCGGAGGCCAGGTGTAGACTTTATCCATTTTGCCGGCGTTACACACCCTACTGAGACGCGATTCCGATGCACCCGGGTGGCGTACCGCGATTCCAGGGGTTGCTGACACTCACAACCTTATACTAATACTACCAACTATACTATTTATGTGGATATTTTACATCTATGCGATCTATCACATTAAATTGTATCAGCTTTAGATAGCAGTATGTACTTTTTCAGGAATTTTCTGCTAGAATATTTCTGCACCACCAGTAAAACTTGATTATCAACTTTATTTTCGTACATAAAACTGATATAATGTATCTGCTGTGATATTAATATCTATTTAATCATTTTATTACACTGTGTACTCTTTAAAACTGAATTGGAGTTTAATAGTTACTTTTTAATATTATTAATATTTTTATTAATTTTTTTATCAATATTTTTAATGTTATTAATATTTTTAATAATAAAAAGTCACATTTTGAATAAGTAAATTTTTTATTAATTGGAAATTAAAATTCTACAAATGAAAAAGTGATTTTTCTATTAATTCTGTAATAAACTTGGAATTTTTTACTTTTTATAATAATAACAAATGATTAATTTCAAATTAAAGTTTACAGAATTACTAAATTTTTAGTAGATTCGTTCTAAAATAAATTTTTTATACAATTTTCATACTTGATATTGCAATAAGTGAAAATTTAACTAATCAGTTTTACAGAGTAAAAAATCGGAATCTCAGAGTTTTTTAAATAAAATCATTTTTAATTAGCTAAAACAAATTATTAATGAATATTTTAACTAATTTTTCTAAAATTTATAAACATTAATCATATTTTTCAAAAAAGTTTGACTTTTTTGGAACATTAAACTAAATTTTCATAAATATTATTTTGTTTTTAAGTCTTAGTCATGAATCCTAAAGTAAAAAGTAAAAAATAATAAATAATTAACATATGGCAATTTTTAAGATTTTATCGAAAAATAAATTGTTGGAAAAATTTATTTATTTTTCTCAAAAATTCTACTTGTAGAAATTAAAAAACGTTTTTATGCAATTTTTTTTAATATTAAAATTAATTTGTTATATCTATCTAAAAAAAAGTTGTATATTAATTTTTTAAATCTTTAACCATTCATTTTGTAATTCTTATATGAAAGTTAGGAAAGAAATTTGTTTGCAATATAGCTTTTTTACTTAAAAAAATGTGTAACTTTAAAATCATAAATTTGCTGGAAATTAACAATCTATTTTTGTGGAAAAGAAAAAATGATTGAACTTTAAGTACTAGCGAGTACTAATACCAAGAAAAATTATTGATTAAGCGAAAAATATTTAATTTAATCAACAAGTTTTTATGTTCAATACTATTCAACTAATGTTTTTTCAATTCTTATCCAGAAAATGTTAATTCTAAAAATTAACAAAATATTATCACAAGAAGAGCTTATTTTAATATAGTCGGATAATAAAAAGCCTACATTAACACAATTAAATAGTTTAAAGATCTTTCGTTCATTTCAAATCAATAATGATAGTATTATTTATCCATTAACCTAATTATTTATTTCATAATATATACAAATAATATATCAAAAATAGTTTAAAAAAATCAAATTGTCTGAAATTGACAATCTAAGTTTTTATAAAAATTCCTGTCAATTTTAGTAACTTTTTCATTTTGTACAGAATCTTCCTTCATATTCTCGTTCAAAACATTCACAATCGTTATGTGTAAAAATAAAATATTGAAAAAATTAATTTTAGTTAGATAAACTACACTTAATTTTCAAAACAAAATACACTATTATTTTATCGTATGCGGTATTGAAAAAATTAAAAAAAAATGTCTTTATTGAATAGTTTTTTTCAAAGTTATCATAAATATATATTTAACACTTTTAATTTTGCAAAAATATCCATTTTTACAGGAAATAATTTTTTTTTTAATTATTAACAATAATAATTAAAAAAAAAAAATTTTTTTTTAACTTAATTCAAACATTTTGTATTTTAATCTTAATCGATAAATAATTATCATTTTTATCATAGTATATATCATTAAGGTTAAATAGTTTTTTAAGTTTTTAACTTTTAAACATAAATGTTTTTTTTTATTTCTATTTTTCTGATCAGAAAAAAATTTTACAGTTTAAACTATAATAGAAAACCAAACTGAAAAGTAAATGAAGTCTAAAAAAGTCGGTTATAAATATATAAACATAAAGGTGAAGCTAATAAAAAGCGTGTAAAAGAAAAAAAAGAGTAAATTTTAAAGTAAGTGAAACAAGAGTTGTATATTTTAAAGAAATATATGTTGTTAAAATGGGTAAGAATCTCAAAAATAATAAAAAAAATGAAAAAAAATTAAATACTAACAGTTGGCGAACGTAAAAAATTTTTTGCAAAAAAAAAAAAATATTGCTCCCTCTGTGACAGTGCGAACACTGCTGTGACCAGGATTCGAACCTGGGTTACTACGGCCACAACGTAGGGTCCTAACCACTAGACGATCACAGCTAATGGGAGCGTTGGAAAACGTTCACTTCATTTCACGTTTTCTCCTACTCCGTGCATAGTACATAAGCATAATAATAATTCTCGGTCTGAAAAAAAAAAAAAAAATTATGCTCCCACTGTGACAGTGCGAACACTGCTGTGACCAGGATTCGAACCTGGGTTACTACGGCCACAACGTAGGGTCCTAACCACTAGACGATCACAGCTATTGGAAGCGATGGAAATCTTTCTCTTCAGTCGAGACTTGTTCTTACTCTGCAGTATACTTAGCAATCCAACCGTGACGGCGCACGATATATATAGTGAGCTTATCGTGCATACAGTAACGTGGCATATACATAGTCTGTATGCTTTACTTTGATTATAATTTCTATTTTTTTTTAATTTATAGAATAAAAATTTTATTTAATATTTTTGATGTAAAAAAATTATTAATTTAATTTTTTACATTTAGTGAATTAAATGTTTATTTTATTCAATAGTTTGTTTTCTAAAAAAATTTTTTTATAATATGGTGAAAGTAATAATAATTTTTATGAATTATTTCAATAATAATTGATTTTAAATAAATAAATTATAAATTTTTTACTCCAATAGTTAAATATAATTATATTTTTTTTATTAAATTTTTTTTATAAAAAAAAAAAATAATAATAGAATAATTTAATATTAATCTTAAATTTTTACAACAATTGATTAAAGACAAGCAATTTTTACATTTTTATTTTAATTATTTTATTATTAAACAAAAGAATTTTTAATTATTACCGAATAAAATTTAAATATTCCAAAAGAACTATTTAATGTTAATTTTTTCTTGATAAATTAAAAATAATCATGGGTATGAAACAATAAATATTTAACATTAATATTTATAAAAATCTAAAATGACCAAAATAATTAATTAAAAATACAAAAACCATAAAATAAAAATTTTTAAACAGAAAAACAGTGAACGTGTTACTAAAATAAGCATAAATGGCGTCATCGAAACGCGAGGGCGTTATATTTAGGGTTTAAAGGTTTCAACTTGAGTACTGTAACACATTACATTAAACTGCTACCTTTTTCGCTTATTGTTATTCCGCGAACTAACCATTTAAATTATCATAAAAAATTTCCTTCCACCGTAATTCTGTACGGAAAAAAAAACTTTTTTTTAGAACAGGTCCCCTGAAATTTTTGACAATTAATGTTCTCGGTGGAAGCGGAATCGATAGAGTTTAACATCTGGAAGAAAGTAGGCAGGGTTGACGCGAATTAAAATAAAGTAAGACATTTACTAAGTACTTTCTCGTCTCCTTAGCCGACACATCTCGTCCCATTTTCCATCATTTAATTATTAAACAAGTCTGAGAGTTTAACCCCCGACGAGTTTGACCTTTCTCCTATATTCACCCCGGCATATCAACTTCCAGCTTCCACAACCAGACCCACCAACTGTCACAGACTATAAACCACTTTATCGCTTTTATTCTTATTAACCTACATATTTTTATTCATTTTCAGTAATTAGCTAATCTCCAGCCAACAGACCTTTTCAGTTTATTTTTAAATCGGTTTTAAGAACAATCATAAATCTTTTTTTTTTTCTGAAAAATTAATTGCTTTACGTATCAATTGTGTGACATGTAATTAAACTGTTCCCAGTTTTTTTATTTCATATGTAATTTAGAATTTTTTTTTATGAAATAACTAAAGATGAAAAAATAATTAAAACTACATTTACAATTTTTAGGTTGTCTTTTTTGAAACTAGAGAAAAATTAATCATACACGACAATATAAATATAATTATTAATGAATTTTAGCTATGCTTCAACTTTTATAATCACATGAACGCAATATCATTAATTAAGTAAACTAATTATTTTTATTTTAATGGTAGGAAGGATTGTTTTTTATGTAAAACATTTCCTAGTAACTTAATCATATAAATTATATTAATTATCTTATTAATTTGTAAATCAAAGGTTATATATTTTATAATTATTTCAACAATGAAACAATAGAATTAATATGGTTACGTTGTTACGAAAATTACAATACAGTCGACGAAATGTTCAATAGGAATTAAAAATAAATTCATTATTTTAACAATTCAAATTATAAAAAATCATGTTTTATACTAATTAATTTTTATGACATACGTTCTATTTTATTTCATACATGATCATACATAAGTTGTTCATAAAAAAAATATGGCACTGAACTTTGTCAAGCTTTATTTATTTATTTATTTTTTTTTTTTTTTTTTTTTTTTATGATTAATTATAGGACATTTTATCTACAATTTTCTTATTTTTTTTACGAATATTTACTTTTAATTTTTTTTTTTAATTAAATTTTTAGTAAAAATAATTAAATAGTTAACTTCAAAATCATAAAAAAAAAAAAATAAGACTGAAGTCAGTTAAAATTTAATTTTTTTTTTTTTAATTAAATTTTTAGTAAAAATAATTAAATAGTTAACTTCAAAATCATAAAAAAATAAGACTGAAGTCAGTTAAAATTTAATAACTACTTTTTTATTGTAAATAATAAATTCTATTTGTAAAACAAAAAATTCTATCTACAACTTCCTCCATTTATTACAAGTCTTTATTTAAAAATTTTTCAGAATTTAAACTTGTTAAAATATTTTTTAATAAATAACAATATTTTTAATAAAAATAATCAACTATCAGTCAAATTTAAGACCATAGAAAAACGACACAGAAGTAAATTAAAATTAATTTTTTTTATTTTTGAAAATAATAATCTATAAAAAAATTTATCTAAAGTAAAATTTACTCGACATTTTATTTTATAAATATAATACTTAATTTATTTGGAAATTTTAAAATGTTCATACGATGATGTTTAGTAAGTTCGTACCTGACCATATATGTTCAGACATGCCTAAACTCTATGTATCCGTTAGTGTAATTCAGTATATTCTTAACTTAAATGTTAGTGCAGTCTTTACATATTAAAACTCTCCATACATATATATTACCAACTCTTATGTATACTTAATATACAATATATATAATAAATATAAGTTAACTTGTATTTCAACGGTCTTGATTCATGGAACTGCCCAAGGAGTTATCATGTTACGTTTAAACGTACGACAGATCGTGTTAAGCCTTAACTAAACTTTAGCACGGTAACCAAATATATATCTATGCCCAGCAATACCCGTCAAAAGTTTTTTCCATACTGTGCCTATACCATTTCATAGCACACCAGCTAAATAAAAAACTCCATCAAATTTACCCAGCCAGCCGTGTTTTGCATCTCTTGTAGACACATTTTCAGCCTTTTGCACTCTTATGTTATCCCTTGCAAAATGTTCAACCGCTGAATCTAAACACCCAGAGATTCTCATTTTCAATCGATCGATATCAAAAGAATTAACAATTACTACACGGAGAGAAAAATATGGAAATCATTCCTATAATTTTAATGAAATATTTTCCTATACCATTTTAGGCGCGATTACTTAAATTATGGTAATTATACCCATAATTTTTGGGAAACATAACTATAATTACGGGAATGGTTCCTATAATTATAGGAACGATACCTATAATTATAACTGTAATATCGGCATAATTCCCATAATATATAGGAATGGTTCCCATAATATATAGGAATAGTTTCCATAATATTATAGGAACCATTCCTATAATATTGGAGTAATTTTTTTCACACAACTATGGTATTTAATTAATTACTTTTCACTAGATTTATTTTTTTTTGATTAAGTGATTCTTTTTTTATAATATATAAATTGATAAAAAAAGTTATCAGTAATAATATTTATTATTATTATCATTATGAAATTAATCAATTGCAGCAGTTGATATTTTTTTAATCTTGAATGGTATATATGCTTGTAAATTAAAATAAAATTAATTAAAAAAAAATTTCTACTAGAAAAAAAAATTTCTTAAATAAAATAAAATTTCCAACTGTTTTGAAATTTCAAATTTTCAAATGCTTTCGCGGCTCAACGTATGTATTGTAAATAGATAATTTGCTTTAAAAATAAAACGAAATTGTGAAAATAAACAATGAATTTCCATATCTATTTTGCTCCTACAATTGTATAGTGAGAAAATATCATTTTTATTAGAGACACTTTAAAATTACTACAATATTTTTCAATATTATTTAACACCACGAAAGGTGACCTGAAGAACCTGTACTACTATATGAGCAATGTCCTGGCAGTCCTGTATCTCTGCGATGACTACCAGGACCTCTGAAATTTGAAACTGCGCTGATTGTGATACCTATGATTTCCATACCGGCGTATTACCTGACACACCACGAAAGAATTCACCGCATACACTATAGATGTCTTAAAATCTTAAACATTAATTAATTCTTTAATGATATATTAGTCTGCTTAAAATAAATAATAATCCTATTAATTAAAAATTTCTTGAGATGTATTATTTGACTCAATTTAATGAGTATCTATATTTGAATATGTATATGTAAAAAATGTAAAGAAAAATGTATATGAACTCTTGCCAAGAGGAAGGAAACTTCCTGAGAAGGCAAACTTGAAATAAATAAATATTATTTAACACAATATTAACTGAGCTGGAATAAATAATTCAAGATTAAGTACACACGTGAATAAAAATTATGAAAAAGAAATTTTTTCACTCTAGTGAAAGATCAATTTTTATTTACAAAAAAAAATTTTATTAGCAAAAAAATACATAATAATTACTTTATATTTTTGAAGTGATTGCTTCATTATTAAGAAAATAAACTTTTTTCTATTATTATGTGCGTCATTGCTATAATATTATAGGAGCCATTCCTATAATATATTGAAGCTATTCCATTATTGTATAGGAACGTTTCTAATAAATTATGAGTATGGTTCCCATAATGAGTATAGGATTAATGCCTATAATGATAATTTTATTATAGGATCCATTCCCATAATTGTTGGAAAGATTCCTATAAATTTCTCTCCGTCTAGCAACTTGTAGTTGCTATTTGACTGCCAAAAATTACGAATTATGAATCAAAAAAATTTCGCTTGATTTTTTGATATTTTTAATCACAATTTATATAGTTTAGATATTTTTTAAATAAGTTATAATTTACCAATAACAAATAATTTGATGAAAAAAATTATAAAACAAATTAACTATTTAAAATTCCTTCAAAAATTTAACATAGCAAATTAACTATCACCAAAAAATGTATAGAATTGAAAAAGGCACAAATTCAGGCCAAGATATTTCCGATAATACCAAATTTTATCATAAAATCTTTTTCAAAAAAAAATAAGCCTGAAAAAAACACTGTAGGAAAAATTGCAATTGTCACAAATTGTTACATTGTAATTCAGGAGCAGACTTTCAATATCTTCATTTTTATAATTTTACATTTCAAAATTTGTAATGTTTATAAATTAAAATTTTTAAATTATCAACGTGAAAATATTGAAAGTTTGGATGTGATGATTGTAATTTTTCGTACAATTTTTATTCTGTGCAATTATTTAAAGAATAATTTGACTCTCACCGAAAAAATATCAAACTATGAAAAGATAAATTTAAATTACGACCTTTTTGATTGTACCAAATTTCATTAAATCAATTCATTTTATAATGAAATATGTCCAAAAAATTTTCCTTATCCTCTTAATCATATGGATCAATAGATGACATATGACAAAATTTAAATTTACAAAACTACTCTTAAAGGTTATCATAATAAATTAGCAATCGCTAAAACATTAAAAAGGCATAAATTTAGGTCAGGTCATTTCCTAAATTTAACTAAAAAAAATCTATCTTAAATAGACAAAATATATCTTAATCTTTGAATTATATAGATAATTACTTAATATTAAAGTAAATTAAAACATTTGCTGTCTAAAGTTAAAAACTTGCCACTTTTTAAAAACGATTTTAATCTCTTCCTCCCTTTCAACCCAAAAGATTGTGATCTTAACTTAAATTTTATTATTCATGCCATAAGTTATTATTTTTTCGGTCATGTTATAGACATTTAATGAGTAGAATAAATTTTCATTATCTACATTCTAAATCACCACATTTCTCTTTTCTTTTTTGTTGTACCATTGTGTAGCATAGTCATTTTTGTTTTAATTAACAAAATTATACTTGTACAACTTTTTGTCTAAATCTTTTGCACAGAAAAAATTTCGTAATTAGAAAAAAATCAGATGAACTATGTTTTGTTTAGATTTTTTGTGATATGAAACAATTACAGATATATAGAATAAAACCGCAGAATTCTCGAACAATATTGTAAAATTGATTGAACTAGTCGATATTGGATGACTGTAAGACTGCATATGTATATTAAAAAATGTCAGAGCGGATTCAATATCTAGTTCGCCATCACGACATCAGTAAAGTTTCCATTTATTTGATATTTCAAACAAAAACACAGAAGACCTATCTCAAATTTGACTTCTTGTCGTTGTAAAAACTGCGAGACCGGCCGAGTACTTTTTTTGCTTCTGTTTTACTTTTTTTTCGTCTGTGTCCCCTTGGATAGAACTCTACTCTGTAGCGACTCGACACTTTAGCTTCACTTTGGTAGTAGTATAGTATTTGACCAGCTGTCGTATCCTTTGCAGGATCAACTTTATTCTCATTTTCCTACTAAACTCCTCTTTGAGAAATATCTTAGACACTTGATCATTCTCGTATTTAAGCTCCGGCAATTTATTTTAATAAAGACATTGTAAAAATTTTTGGTAAATAATTCATTGAGATTTTCTGGGCTTATGGAAAATATTTAGAATTTTAGGTAAAGGAGAAAAGATGCTATAAAATTTATAAGGACTTTTTTTTGTAGAGAATTAAATTTCCTACAAATAAAGTCTAATATAGTTTTTTCGTAGTTCTAATATTTGGCCCAAAATTCTAGATTTAATCTTTTACAAATATTATTTTTGAGATTAACTCCAAAAAAATTCTTTAGAACTAAAAAATTTGAATATTTTTTAAACGATAAGAAATACGGGAAAATTAATTGAGACTTTTTTTTGTAGAGAATTAAATTTTCTACAAAAAAATATTCTTATAATTTTTTCATATCTTTAATACTTTACTCAGAATTTCAAGTTATTATTGAACCGCTCGAAAAAAAAATTTTGAAAATTTAATTTTTGCTTTAAAACTTGAATTTTTATTTTTATTCATTTTATTAATCAATATTATTAAGGTAGTTGTTGCGTGATAAGTATTTCAACAGAAAATTATAAAATTTTTTTTATCGAATGATAAATATATCAATAATTCACTACCAAATTAATTTTCGAAATTGCATCTTTTACACGTAAATGTATAGAGAGATGGTAAATTTCGTATGAAATTTTTTGGCCCACTCGAGTGGTACGGAAGATTTCATACTTACTTTACCCACCTCTCTATACATCTACGTGTAAAAGATGCAATTTCGAAAATTAATTACTCAAAAACGGTGCGATCAATTGATCTGAAATTTTGGTAGTGAATTATTTATATATTTATCTTTAAATAAAAAAAATTTCATAATTTTCTGTTGAAATGCCTATCACGCAACAACTACCTTAAGAGAATAAGCAAAATTTTTTGGCCAGTGTATTAAAATGATGAAATGGGTTTTTATGATGAAATTTGGTATCATTGGAAAAGTCTTGACCTGGAGTTGTGTCTTTTCATGATTTCACATTCTTCTCACAAATAGTCAATTTATGATGATAAGTATTTAGGCTGCATTCGGAAATGCTCTACTCTCTAAACATGAATAAGTGAATATTCACTTATTTAAGTGAGAACCGAGCCACTGACTTGAAAAAGTGGCTCGATTGGCACTTAAGTTAAGTGAATATTCACTTATTTGACGAATTTTCACTAATTCAGTTTTAGGGAGTATCTCTAGATACATAATTAAGAAATGTCCTTGTATTTTGTGATCTATTGACATTTTTTAAGATATAAGTTCATCCCGATGTTACACTCATCAAGACCTTTCATTTAAGTACCCACATCATTTTTTTCATATATTTATAAAAATTATATATATGTATATATGAAAAATATATCAAAATCCATGT
>CAJNRD030001118.1:5811156-5840282 GCA_905319865.3 Cotesia congregata | reverse complement strand
ATGTATATATGAAAAATATATGAAAATGCATGTGGGTACTCAAATGAAAGCTCTTGATGAGTGTAACATCGGGATGAGTTTATATCTTTAAAAACGTCAATAATTAAAAAAGTACTATCTATATAGTTCACAAGTCACGGCAGTCATATATATATTTAACACTTTTATGTGTAAATTTAACATTTATTGTGTTAAATTAACACAAAAAAGTGTTAAATATTTAACACGAAAATTTTTAACACAAAATTTTTTGACGCAGTGACGCAAAATTTTTTACTGTGTAGAGGCTGCACGGTTGCTAGTGATTAATGATTTTTAAATAAAATTATATTAAAATTCGTTAGAATTTATTTGGAATAATAGTATATATTATTAATATTTCAAACGGAAACGTTAATATGACAGGATAATATAAATGACGTATATAACTTCTTTACAACTTCGCCCTTAATTTCTTCGGCTTCACGAAGTCCAGTTGGCGGGCATTGAACATCAGGCGAAAAAAAAAAGTCGAAAATTTTGAGCCAGGTGGTTGAAGTTCTTGTTCTCGTTCTATTGAGAGAGTTCTGATCCTTAATACGCGTATATAACATATAACATTCGCGGGAGCCACTGCACGTTCAAATTTAATTTATAAGAAGGCTTGAAGTCGAAGAACTTTTGACAAAGAACGAGACCTAATGCTAACCAACCAAGACAAAGACAAGAAGATGAAGACGATGTTAAGTATATATATTAGCGTAGCTTATATGTCGAGGGAACTTTCTTGAGACTCCATATACATATATACATGTACATTAGTTAAAGTTAAAAAAAAATACGCGACTAGTTTTAAGTTGTAAGAGAGTAGTAAGACAGCTGCAATGTAAGCAAGACGCACACAAGGACACCCTACATCTATGTACATGTGTATTTATATTGAAACAGACGAACACTTTTGATCGTGGCACGAGCCTTTCGTAGCATGTATTTAACTTCTTCCTGTCCTGCCTTCAACTTCAACCTTTTTTGGTTTTCTTTGGCTCCTACACTACCTTCCAAGGTGCTTTTTATTGCCCTACCCGTACAGTAGAGCTATTTTTTACGCGAGCCTTTCTTTGCTTCCAAGTGTTTCAAGCAATCCACCTTTCTATTTTTAATTAACTCGATATTTTATTTTTAATTGCTTTTACTGGTAATTGAAAGATTTAGACAATTATTTTGTGACCCATAGGTATAGTAATTTAGTAATTGGGAAGCTGGCACTTTAGTTAAAATTGTTACATCCAAATGGAAATGTTATTTTAAATATCGTCACTTTTTTGTAACAAGCTAGGGCAGTTTATTTTTATTTTTATTATTTCTTCTGGTCAAATAATTACTTTTAAAGCTATTTTTTTATTATTTTTGTTACTGTTTTATTATTTAGATAAAAATTTTTTAAATATAATTTTTAATTAAAATTAAAAAAAAAAAAAACTTTTTGTATAAATTTAAATAAAATATTTAAAAAATATATCGCTTAATTGAATTAAATATTTGCTTGTTAGCCGAGTGGTCTAAGCGATTGAGCTTCCCGAATATCGAGTCGACATTCGAGAGTTCAGCATTGGCATTATTTACTATCGGAATCCACTGTGTTGGTATTATTTTTCTGTATAAATTTTGAATTGTTAAATTTTAAACAAATATCAAGCAATTCAAACCTCTGAGTCGCTATTTTTTTCTAAGTCGGCCACAGCCGCAAAGCGATCTACTGCGTGAGACTACAGATAAAAATATTGGGTCGTAGGAAAAGACTGAGATCAGAAAATAATTAACGGGAGCAGAGAGAATAGTCATACGCATAAAGAGAGCATGACCTTCTAGGTCCTTGTAAAAAACATTAAGTGATACAAGTAAATTCCAAACATTAATTATTAGTTAGATGATAATGTATAAAACTAAATTTAGATTACATTTTTTTTTAATTATTAGATTATCCATTATAATTAATTAATTTCTTACATAATTAAAAAAATTTGATTTGATATTAAAGTAGTATTAATTATTATAATTTATAATATAATAATTAAAATAATATAGACAAAAAGACCATTTGGCAGCCTAAATGGAAGTAGAATTCTCGATTAAAAAAAAAAAAAAAAATTTTTTTTATAAAATAATATACAACTTCTGTTACAATAAAATAATAACGACAAAACGAATGCAAAAGTAAAATTTCATTAAATCTGTCTGAAAAATTAGGTAATTTTTGACCTAGAATTAATATATAAACTTTTGAACCATATGCATTTTCTGAATCCGCTTGACGAGCTAAGTCGAAATATAGCAAAATTATTCAAAAGTCCCGTCATAAGAATCAATGCAATAGTTAGATTTCTACGAAATCTACTAAAAATTGAAGATATTCATGAAAGCGATACATAGGTTACGACTTTTTTTGAAAATTCTTGTATAGAGTGAATAACAAAAAAATTTCTTCTTTTCAAGTACAAACCTGCAAAACGAAAAATACATTAAATCACAAAATAATGCACAAAATTTTGTAAATTCATCTACTTAATTAAATAGCAATAAATTTAATCTAGGAGTGAAGTAAATAATTGAAATTTACATAAATACAATAAAAAGTTAATTTAACAAGCATTGATAAAAAGTATAGTATCTGATCAATTGACTGGTGAAGCACCTTGCTTACAGACAGGGTCATAAAACCCGGAGTATTACTGCTTACAACCATAACACGTGCCCACAAGGTACACAGCAACACTCATTACGCACTCAACTCAGTATGTACATTCATTGATGTAATTACCGTCCGTATAGTATATAGTAGTACAGTGAATATGAGCCCTCGCGTGTATATACCGTAAACCAAGATCACGATCATCGTTGACGTGATCATCACACACTCGGATCCGATCGAAATTATTCACAAAATGCAGCTGTCCGGTTGCTTTATGTTATTTATCCAATGCATTATATCATTATATTACATTGCAATACATTACATTGTATTATATTACTCACTTGCTGGGTATTTGTTTAACATTTAACAATTCAAAATTTATACAGAAAAATAATACCAACACAGTGTATTCCAAAAATAAATAATGCCAATGCTTCGAATCAAATGCACGATTCTGGAATCCAAGTAGAGAGCAAATGTGACTCGCATCTGTTGCGGTTTCTGTTACCAAATATAAATTAATGCAGCCCTATCTCTTTCTTTTCAATACATTGATACTGTACGTATGAGCACAATATATATACACATGCTTACAATTTAATGCCTTCGGCTCACGCTGGCCTGGCCTGGGCCAACCTCTACTCGTCGACTAGCGCATCTGCTCCTCGATAAAGTGATTTTGCATTGTACTTTATTGTAAATAAATATTAACTCCCCTCTTTATCATCAATTACGTTTATTCAATAAAATAAAATCGGCGAGTCGTTGAAATTTATTTCGTCCACTTGATTATTAATTTTTCCATATCTTGAGCTTCCAGGCACTTTAATTTTGTCTGATAATCTGAAAAGTGATTTCATTAGTTTTAAAATTTATTTTTCATAAAAAATAATATAGCAAATCATTAGATATGTTGAAAATTTTTTAATTTTAAATATTAACAAAATTTATATTCTAAAAAATTGAGTGTAAAAATTTAATTATTGAACTTGAAGTCAATTTGTAAATAAAAGCTTAGAAAAAAAATTTTTAAATCAAAGACAATACTAACTTTTCAATGAAAAAATTTGTTACATGATATTTTAAGCTTGTTTAGCTGATTGTTATCATTTAAAATGAATGCTTACAAGGCATACATATGTGAACTCTCCAATTTTTATAATTCCTCGCATATTTGTCGTTAGTTCGTAGAAAAAACCTCCGATATCCTTATAATATACAATATAAAAGTGAACTTAGCATTCTAGTAGTTGTTTATCGCCATAATACAGCCTTCTTAGTTTAACGGAGGTCTTTCTTCATCTAGACGCAAGCTAAGCTAAAAAAAAATGAGGTCAATGCATTATTATTTAATAATATTCAATTTAACTGAGAAAAACTTATTTAAAATCTGTAACAAGGTACATTCCTTAACTTTGAACTGCTTAAATTGCAGCGATATTAATAACTAATAGCTCATAAAATAATAATAAGAGTCCGAGATAATTTTTTAGTTGAAATAAATAACGGTGAACAAAAAAATCTCAAGCAACCCCGACGGGTCGATGGTTATCGAGCTTCCTGTCTGGCTCTCGATAGTGAAGCCGCTGAAGAAGTATATGAACGGAAGGAAAGGAAGGCACCAGAGGCAGCAGCAGCAGCAAAACGTGTACACTAAAAAATAAAAATGAAAATAAAATATAAAAAAAAAAAAAAAAAGAGCGATTAAGAAGCGGTGGTAAGAAAAAACACAATAAAAATAAAGGTTGTAATCAACACACCGGGCCTTGTTACTGTTTAGCTGTTGGGAAAGGGCTCCTGAAGAGTTTCTGAACTTGGACTCTGGTCTCTGGTCTCTGGTGTGCATCTGTCAGTGTCGTAAGGTTGACGGACTTGGCACGAGACCCCTAAAATGAAAGCTGTGATACGCTGAAAAATAAACTAAATAATAAGGATGTATAATAATAAAGAAAGCTTGAAAAAAAGATTGAATAAGAAAAGAAGGAATGAGAAAGGAGTTATTAGGTGTGCAAGGACTTGAGGAGCGTGTGTGCTCAGTTGTAGGGGAGGTTGAGGGTGAGGACACGTGACCGGAAGGCGGGGGGCAGCGCACGCGCCGTCGTATTCCACCTGGCGCATCACCTGCTGCCCCCTGCTTAAGACTCTCCCTCTTTACTCCTCCCTCGCTCTTTCGAGAATTGCTTGTATACTTTATCCACAAGTCTATACTATTCCTGTACCACCTTTACTTCTTCTTCTTCTTCTTCTTCTTGGTCTGGATCTTGGTCTTGGTCTTGGATTTCTTTCGAGCCTGGTTTGGCCAATTGGACAACCTGGTCTCGCTCCTACTGCTGCTTTAAAAAAACGTATCGAATGAATATAATAAAATAAAAATAATCATCACAACAAATCCATTTGTTGAATTTAACAACCGGTATATAAGATAAATAATACCGTCATCCAAAACGCTAGCTCGTTTTTCGGACGGCAATTTATACAGAGTTCATTATCTTCTTGTCTTTGTATCAGGGTGTGTGTTGTATTGCTTGAGTGTGTGGCTGTAATTCCTGTAGACTGTAGACTGTAGACTGAAGACGGGATTTTAGCATCAGAGTATGAGGGGAGATGAGAAGTATAAAATAAAGTAAAAAAAAAAAAAAATGAGCACGCGACAGAAGAATCGAGAGGGAGTGACAGGCAGATGCGGGTTACAGGTATAAACATGATGAATTTTCCAAATAGGTGGTCCAGGTGCTTACACACCGGTACTGCAAAACCATTTTAGACTACATGTATTTTTGTACACACCGCTCATCGTACATCATACATCTCTTCTTACCTATTAAATACTTTATTTTACTTTATACGCGTTTATTATACTTATACTTTTATTCTACTTCCATCCGGTTGAATCATATTTATTTATGGCATGGATGAGCAAGTGGTGAAATACTTTTTTAATCCTATCGTCGTATTCGTTTTATCGGCGCTTCCTCCCTCTACTTTTTAATTATTAAGGATATCAGACACACATCCCGTTTTTGGTAATAAATCCAATCTTTCATGTTTACAACCATTAGGATGGTTCAATAATAAAAGCTCTATGAAAATTTTAATTTCTTTTTAATTATTAATTTTAGAATTTGATAAAATAAAGAAGTAATAAAATGTTTAAAAATATCCCTCATTAAAAATATTACTTTTATATCAGTTTAAAAATAAAACAGTCATTAAACTCGAAAATTAATTACGTTGATTGTAAGCCAAAAATAAAATGAAAATTAATTTAGCATATATTTAATAATTTTTAAAATTTTATCACAAATAAATTATGGCAAAAAAAATTAGAAAAAAAAAATTGACATCTAGAAATTTAAAAAAATAAAAAATGTAATTTTTTTAAAATGATTTTTTGGGACAAATTGTTAACTTTAATGTCATAAAATAAATATCGAGAAATGAAATGACTAATTTTTGAAATATTTTTTTTTTGTTTTAGGTAAGTCAAAATACCAAACAAAAATAATGATTATATGGTCCTCGTCTGTCCACTTGGGCTTGATATCGTAAAATATCAAGTGATGTCCTAGGTACGCAATTACATAGAGCTCGAGGATAAAAGTACCCTACAGGTTAGACATCAGAGTACAGAGTACAGGTAATTAGAGTAGGCAGTAGTACAGGTAATTCGAGGGGGCTCTTGATACAGAGCAACATAACAGATTGGGTGCGTGCGTCAGTATGCGTAGGCGACTGCGTCATTCAAGAAGCATCGACCCGTCACCACTACAAATTTCCTCCCACTTAACCCTCTACTTCTTGTTACACACTTTCCTCCTCATAATTTGAGTTTGTCTCTTTCTCCCTGATCGCCACTGGTTCCTTCACCATCACCATCTTGTCACTCTCTCGTCTCTTTTAACAATCTTTCTTGCTCTCTTTTACTCCAATTTTTTTCCCCCTACAATCTCCAGCCATATGACACCCACGTCGCGTATTCGTCACGTGTGAATTGGGACAACTCACACATTTAACTCTCCCTCTATTTTTACTGGCCTTCTTGTTATTTTTGAGGTCATTTCTGACCCACTGACTGCTGTAGTCAACCAGGTAATTTTTCAATCACACATTGTCTCTGTAAACACATAAGGTATCTAGGTTATTTATTTACTCTAAATATTTTACCATAATAATTTAATGATAAATAATATAGTGATATGATAAATATTACTTGGTAATTTTAATAAAATCAGGAGGTCAACACGTGGTGCAACACATTGAATCAGACACTATAACTCGCGGTTAGCTTGTGAATGAATTCGTTATCTTCAAAATGGCCGCGACCTGAGCCGTGAACCGTATAGCTGCGCTGCGAGGTCAATCATCAACATCCACTATCCATTCTACTCACTTTTTTAACATTCCTTTCCATTTACCATTCAATTCTTACTTTTTTTTTTTTTTAATCTTGTAATACTTCATTCACATTTAACTTTATCTTCTGAGCCCCAAAAATTCATTAATAGCAATCTTACAAGAGTATTTTGCTGATAATTTTAGATTCTTTAACTAAATCTTCAATTTTAAAAGAAGAAATTTCTTACGTAATTGTTGCAACAGTCTCAAACAAAAACTTTAACTATTTTTGTACTAATATATTATATCCGTATTTCAAATAAATAAAATTAATTTTGGGAATTCCAGAGCTTAAAAAAAAAGAGCAATTAACTTATTTCTTTCTCATGCGCCGGAAAACATGAGAGCGATAAGAGTTATTGAAGAACGCCTGCGTCATCAAATATATATAAGTATATATATATATATATTGCTTTGACGATGTAAATTAAATAAAAAAAATATCTAAAATGAAATAACAACGATAAAAAATTATAAAAAGCTAGTAATATTTGATATTATGCATCAAATCATTAAATTGAACGATTGTATTACTATCAAAAGCACTATTAAATATACATACATTTCTCACGTAAAATCATATTAAATAAACACATACAACATATATAACGCATATATGATTCATATGTGCGCGAATGACGAGTGATTTTCTGACAAATCCCTGAGACCTGATGACCTTATCCAAGCGTGCGTCAACGCGGAAGTGATTCTCAATCATAAAAATGAAAACTATTCTTGGGATCTTTGAAATTATAATAATTATTAAAATTATCCTCAATCCTCAATCTCTATCTTAAATTCTTACACTGATAAAAAATTCAACGATTCAAAAAGGAATAATTATTGAATTGAGAATAATTTCTTGACTTAATTTAAGAATTTTTTCTTTGACTCAAGAAAATGATTTCCTTTAAAATGGTACTCTTGGTTCAAGATCTTTTGTCTTGAATCAAATTAAATTTTTTATGAGTGTACGTACATATTATAATATAATTTAATACATTCCATCAGTAATATACTTGTTACAAAATAATTAATGCCTCAACAAACTGCCAATATAAGATACATATAGGAATCCACCTATTTGCTAAATCCTGCGACCTTTGACCTAATGGTATGCAATGATAGTTTGTCGGCGTAGATACAGCCGACGCCAACGCTAACGCTCTAACTCGGTAACGCGACGGAATTCAGATCGCAGGCTATTTAAATCGTACCGAGTACATAGAGCGAGCGAATAAGCACCAGCAGAAGTGAGAGACCAGAGATAGAGAGCAAAGAACTAAACCAAGAACGAATGAACAAACAGACGTGTAGGAAATAACCGTTACGCCAATCCAAAACTTTATCCACGTCTAATATAAATATAAATAAAAATTGCACTTTATATTAATAAATAATACCGGTATCTAATCATCTTACTGCAAATATCCTTAATTCTAGCTCTGACGTACGGCCTACGTAATACTCGCTATCAACTATCAATAATCAACAATAACAATTACTTGTACTTAAAAACTAGTCAGCAAACAATCAAACACCTGATATACGACTGTAAATGCAATTATTATTATCTTCTACGTCACAATGGCAAGTACGTCATCATATTAAATGATCGTCCTTCTTTGCTATTGATTTTTATTTTTTTTCCATAACCTCGAACATGTTGACGTGACATATCTTGATTCTTTATACATGACCACACAAGTCACCAGTCACCATTTAATCTCTGAGCTAAAAAAATCAACATACATTAGGTTTATTCTCAATACTTAACAAAAAATACTTACAAAAAAGGATTGTTTTTTTGTTTATAATAATAAAATATAAAATAAAGATTCCTGGAATCGCGATGACAACCGGACGTGACGACAGACGCACTTGGCCTCCACCATAACCTTTTAGCCTTTCTCTTTCTTTTCCATTCACTTCTCATAATACGCAAACGTCGTATGTCGTACATCGCGTACGAGTTAAGTTGAGTTGAGTTGAGGTTTCTTCATCTCTCTTTACTTGTCTCTTCCTCTTCTATCTCACTTGCTCTCCCTATTTATTTCAATACACATATGACATATATATGTACAATGATGATACTACTAGTCTTCTCTCTTCAATATAGTAGTATTAGTTTTATTTTGTCGAAAAATCCCCAACCTAAACCAATCCAACATATATAATACAGCACATAACATATATATGCAATACTATTTAACAGCTCATACGTATCTTTTATATACATATATTTCTATAAATTTATAGATGTATGCCATACGACATATCACATATATATATATATATATAATTTAAATGAAATTACAACCGTATGGTGGCGCTTAGTTCCAACCGTGGCGTCCCGGTAGAGCGTCTACAGAGAAGGCGCGCGCAGTCCCACGCGGACCGCGATCCTCGTTACTTGTCAAAGTATTTTTTAACCCTCTCATTGCGAATCGTAAGCTCTATCATTTTTTCATTAACAAGAACATGATGCGCACTATTTTATAGTTGTAAGAGTGATTGTTACTGAAGAAGAAGAAGAAGAAGAAAAAAAATAGATTCGCAAAAAGAAGAAGAAATGTTAAATGAGAGATTATTTAAACGAAAAATTTTTTGTTGGAAATTTATTTGAATTTGAAACCGGCTGATAGATCTACTGAGATCAAATAGGCATAGAAGCAGCCATTTTAGTGACTGATGTTTTTTTTAGAATTTATTTAATAACTTTTGTTTGTTTTTTATAATTATGTTCGCCGAGTGCAAAGTGCGGAGAATGACAGAAAAAAAAATCACGTGGACTGAATGGACTTCTGTGAAGTGATATTACTTATTTAAATTATTATTATTATTATTATTGGATTAATAATAATGAAGAGGAAAAAAATCTGCAACTAATAAATAAAAGGAGCTAAGGACTGGTTTTGTAAAATATCAGCAACCGCAGACTGCTGCGCAGTTTCGCCCGTTGCGTAGTTAGAAAAAAAAAAAAAGAGTACGTTTGGATGTGTGTCATGTGTGTGAGAGGTAACTGATGGATTTCCCGCCTCTCTGTGCGCACACTCTTCCGGCTACACAAGTAATTTCAGTTAAAACTGTCAAGTTTTTGGTTCTGGTATTTTTCTGTTATTGATAAGTTTTAAATGTTTCAGATGTATGATGATGATGATGATTGTTTGATAGGAAATGATGAAATTGTTGGATTTAATGCCAGCCGATTAAAGACGAGGTCATTTTGAAATGTAATTTAGTATCATACAGTGCCATGCATGCGTTTGTACGTTACGCGTTATCACACAACGTGGGAAGTAGAGGAAAAAAATTGACGTATTGTGTCGTGACTTGAGACCGTGTTCCTATCCTCAACTCTTTGTGTGAGCAGTACTGTACTGATGTATGTACATTATAACTTACGTAACGAGACTGTCGATAAGAAATGCCCCACGTATCGCTCTTCATTACTCCCCTACTACTATTATAATCGAGTAATGATACTTAAATATTTAAAACTGTTATTTCTTCATATCCACAACTATGTACATAAATTACATGTATTTGAAAAAATTATATATGTATAATATATAATATAATATATAATGTACTGTTTGAGTGAAAGTGACCGGACACGATGCCCAGGTGATTATTATTTATCAACAGATTTAAACAAATGCACGAAATATTTAAATTAAATAATAAAATAATAATTTATTTATTTTAGTTTAAACAAGCGAGTGCTCGCGATCTTACACGCTCAGAAAAAATAGAGCACGTGAACCCGCCTTAAATTTACGATTGTACACCTGAATCACCAGAATTCCACGTGTTTTTTTGTTCTTTTGCCACAAGATAAATAACTTGTACTAAAATTCAACGGATAAAACTCTAGACATTTTAACGTTTAAATAATCTCTTTTGTATACCGAATAGCAGCTTAATTGTGCTGATAAAATTGTGTGATATCGTGATTGTCGAGAATATTTTTTTACGAGCTGAGTCGAGTAGAAGAGAACAAGAGTTACAGTAAGAGGAATAAGAGTAACAGCGACAATATTTTATCATTATACTGAGTAAGAAGTAAGAAATTGACCATGTGGTATTTTTACGGGTTTCCCATGACGCCACGCCCGCGAGATTCTCAAAATGGAGACTGGAATGACGGGTTTTCGATTAACAAAATCGAGAAGCTAATGGTAAGAAATTATTTTTATTATTATTTAAATTTTATTTATTTATTTATACTAACTAACTAATTTATTTATTTGCTGAGTACTTTCATTGTCGGCAGATTTTTTTTAATAATAATAATAATAATAATAATAATAATAATAATAATAATAACAATGATAAGTAACTGATTTAGAAGATCGGAAAATATTCAAGTCCATCGGCGACGTGGGATGTTAATTTGATTAACCGCCGGCGCCAAACTAGATAGTCACGAGTCCAATTTCGATAGCAGAACCAGCACCAGACTTAGGAAGTTGTTAGTAGGTATGCGTGTTGCGTTTACACTTTACACACTATACCACCAAGAGTACATATATCGATGATAGTTATCAATGTGTACATTTATGTATGTATGTATGTGCATATCTATATGGGTGTAAATGTACTAGTTGATACGTTATAAATGTATGTATATTATCCATGTAGTTATATAGTACAACATACATACTGAACTGAGGAATGGTAATGTCATTACCAAGCACATAAGCGCCAAATGCAAAAGGGCGTGCTATAGATGCACGAGAGATGAGAAACGCGCAAGCTTTACTGGGATTCTGATGGGGTGAAAATCAAGAGTCAACTCTCGATACTCAGCATCAACAGCACCACCCCCGCTGGCAACTTGCGATCCCTGTCGGAAGCTTTAATAGAGATTGATGATAAACGCTATTGGAAAAATTTGCATTTTTTTTATTTTTACTTTTGCAGTTAATAATTTTAATTATTATTGTGATTTTTTAGGTTTAAATTTTAAGTAACGAAAGCTTAAAGTTTTTTGTTGAAACTGATAAAGTAAAATTAGATATTGGGCTAATTAATAATTGGCGAGATGGAAATTAAATGAAAGAAAAAGATCTTGAAGTTGAGAAGAGATGAGATGAGTTTGACATTAATTGAATTCTTGAAAGAACTTTGTTAATCGGCATTTAATTAAGAGTTGAATTAAAACGAAATTATAATTATTATTTGTGCTTTGTTTAGCGAGGAGTTTTTTAGTTTGCGCGGGACCAGATATGCTCTGTGGACGCTTGTTGCGAATTAAAGGGATTGACGAGTTAAAGCGCCCCCGCGGTGACAACCGAACGTGACGACTGAGTAGCTGTATAGTAACGTCAAGTGGCAGATTGTAAACATCCGGTCGTCGATGCAAATTTAAACACAATCGTTGACCCTCAAGTATCGCTTGAGAAAAGAAATGTCTATTTATTTTTGCAAACAAACCAACTGTTTGAGTTTGATTTTATTTTTTTGATTGGAGTTTCTAAAATTGAATTAAAAAAAAATTTTTTTTTTTTTCTTTTAAAGACTTATTCTAATTTTTGTTAATTTAAAAGATTAATCAAAAAGTTTGAAACAATTTTTTCCTACACAGAAAGAAAAATTTCTTAACTGGAGAACAAAATTCTTGGCTCAAGAAAATTTTCGGGTGCCTAAAGTAAAAATTTTTCTCGTAATTCTATTCTTGGTGAAAGTAATTTTCTCTTAATTCAAATTATCATAAATACCTGATACAATAAATTTTTATATTTGATCAAGATTTTTAGATACTTTAGGGAAGTAGCGCCACCTACTTCAGCTGAGAAAAAAATTTTCTCACCTTGAGAAAATTTTTCTGTTGAATATTTGATAAACCATTTTATATTATTTTAGCGTGCAATTATACATATTGAATGAAAAAAAAATGATTCAATATTATTTGATCTTCCCATTTGACATGTTAATCACTAAAAATATTAATCAAAATATACTTCCATCAAGATAATTAATTTTTTGGAGCAAGAGAGAAATTTTCTCAAGACAAGAAAATTGACTTCTATCAAGAACAAAATTTTTTGAAGCAAGAGGCTGAATTTTCTCAAAACAAGAAGATTTCCTTGACTTAAATAAATTTTCTTGGATCAAGATACGTAATTCTTATAAAGCAAGAGAATTGATTTTGTTGAAAATTAAAAATAGTCATTACAGTTAATTAAATTTAAATAGAAAAAAAAATCTGTCAATTTCAAATTTGTGTAAAAAATTTACTATTTTTTTTTTTTTATTTAAATTACATCAAAATAATCTATTTAATAATTAAATCAGAATCTTTAAGAAAAAAAAAATATTTCTTCATTTTATTTTAAATCTAAAAATATTTTTTTCCAAAAATAAAAAAAAAGTTTTATCACTCCACGTCAAAAAAATGAATGATTAAAATCCATATCAACAAAATGAAAAATTAAAAAAAAAAAATAAAAAACTAAATAAATAAACGATTTTAAAACTAAAGCGTATCAATGGCGGATCCTGTAGCAGAAATACTATCAACGCACCGATCGTCTTCACAATATTCTCTTTCATTAGATCTATTGATCCCTTTTACACTTAATAACAGCCTTCCATTCGGTCTATCCTTTTCTAAATCCAATTATCTTCTTATCTTATCGATAATCCCGGGTGTTAAAATAACCTAACCACCCTAAAAATAAATAATCTTAAATTCGAAGTTCATGTATATTCTTCAGCTGAAAATTAAGCAAATTAATTCCAATAGCGATTACCCTCACAATTAAGAATAATTATAATTATAAACAGTAGATTTATGTACATTTAACGGCGAATAAAATTTTAAAAAGTGTAATCGCCGAGGACGAAATGTTGTTGAGAGTCAATGAGATCCGGTAAATCAACCCTTAACTCGGTTAGCGAGCACTCGAGACTCGAGTTGCGACAGAAAGAGCGTTAAAGGGGTAGAG
The DNA here is from genome assembly GCA_905319865.3 of Cotesia congregata. NCBI lineage: Eukaryota > Metazoa > Arthropoda > Insecta > Hymenoptera > Braconidae > Cotesia > Cotesia congregata. The sequence goes on along the minus strand of CAJNRD030001118.1, from coordinate 5,826,263 downwards.
TGTGAACATTGCCTGAGGATATGTCTCGTAGGTCGTAGGTGCTTTTCTATACTCTAGACTATACAGACCATGTACTGCACGTTTGGTTCTATTGATAGTAATGACATTGGCGGCATTCGCCTGGGGGAGGGAGATTGATTTGGGCTTAAAATTGCCCGACAAAATTAAATTTCATTTAGCCTCGAGGTAGGTGTGTCCAAGAGGTTATTCACTCGGAAATTACGCAAATCTACGTAAAGTACAATCATTTTAATTTAATTTTTCAATAATACTTGACTTTATTTTATTACAGTCAATTTAATTTTATTTTATTAAATAAAACTAAAACTATTTATAACTCAATATTGACATTTATATTAATTAATCAGATATAAAGCGCAGAGTTTTGCTTCAGGTTAAATAAAATTTTAAAGAAAACTCGGGATTAAATATTTAATGAGGATTAAGGAAAAAAAGTTTTTCCATTTGAATTTAAAACTTTTGAGTTCTGAGGAATGCGAGAACTCCTGCGGGACAGTGGGTACTCTCACAAAAAAAAAAAAAAAAAAAAAAAAGAAAAAAAAAAAAAAAAAAAAACTAAAAAGGAAAAGGAAAAGGAGGATAAGAATAAGAAAACGAGAGAAAGAGAGAATTGAGAATTGTGTCCAAGTTTACAAGGGTTCCTGGAAGGTCGTCTACCTTCTCCCTGATATTTTTTTGCTTTCATGTGTCCGCTGTGTCCTCCACCCCCTCCTTTCTACCAAGCCTCAACTTCTCATCCCCATCCGTCTTTATCTCTTCTTTTCCCAGGCGCCAAAGACATTTTTCCCACCCTCGCGTTTGCCCGACTTTAAATAACAATAATATATATATCTATATCTTTGTACATAGAATATAATTTTGTTGAGAAAAAGATAAACTAACGGAAGAGGAAAAAAATTTTAAAACGTAGATAATTTTCGAGGACCTACACTATCAGCAATCGTTATCTTTATCTCATTAAAGAAATTCAAACAAAAAAAATCTAAAATACCGGAAATTCTTTCGTAACAATTATTTACTCATTAATTTTGTCCTCAATAATATAAAAAAATAATTTTTTATGATAATTTGATATTTTGAGATTTTTTAAATGCAATCATTATAATTATTTTTCGATTTTTTATAAAAAAAAAAAAAAAATTATTTCCCTCCACGGATATCCCCCAATAATTTTTTGAAGCAAATTTAAATTCTGGCTAAAGAACAAGAGATACGGTAAAATTGATAATAACCTTTTGTGTACACTGAAAAAAAAAATTAACTTAAATCAAGAGGAAAATTCTTGAACCAAGAGAATAATTTTGAAGAGTTTTATTGTCTTAAATCAGGACGAAGAATTCTTGAATTAAGTAAAATTTACTTAAACCAAGAAAAATTTCTTCGTTTAAAAATTTTTTTACTTAAATCAAGATAATAAAATTTTTCAAAATTATTTTCTTGATTTAAGATAATTTTTTTTTCTGTGTAGAACGTTTAATTTTCTATAAAAAAGATCTCTATTACAATTTTTCGTGATCTAATGTTTGAGTCAAAATTAAAATTTTAAGATTTAACGGTGCAATATTTTTGCTCCAAAATAATTAAAAACAAATGAAATTCCGACTGGAAGATAAGAATTATGGTAAAATTGATAAAAGACATTTTTGTAGAAAATTAAATTTTCTAAAATTAAAATACCCAACAATTTTTCCGTATTTTTAAAATTGAAAAAAAAATTTTTTTATCAACACCTTTATAAATTCTTCAAGAAAAGAAACCATTTTTTATTATATTTTATTAACTTATTTACTTTTTCTGTTGCAGGTAAGTCGAAGATTATTTAAGGATAATTAAATCGTCAAGGTGTCGGGTGAGTCAAAAAAAAGCCAATATATAAAAATGTTTAAACAAAATAAACCGCTTTGAGATAACGCTTTTAATGGATAGAACGGAAAAGGGTCCCTCGAATGCCCGCGTGATCGAGGGAGGTCGTAGTAGAAGAGACATCTCGGCTCTATACTACTCTCGGGCGGGATGAGGCGAGGAGCACTCGAGAGTATGCGGGAAACATTTTCCTCGGTTCCCACGCCAAGTACTCTCGCGACTCTTCTGCTCTTCGGCAGCACCGCCAGCAGCACACACTCTCGTCCCTTCTCAAGCCACACAGACACTCACACATTCACACACATAACAGAGATCTTGGTTTATCCCAGCCCGAGAAAGAAGACCCGATACTCGTCGCTCCACCCTCGGTTTCTACACCGCGGATATTCTTCCTCTTCATCTTGGGTTTCTCGCTACTTCTCCACTTCTTATTCTCGTTCTTCACTGAAGCGTCCTCGTACTTGGCGCCCGCACCATTCCCACCAGCTCGACATTCTTCAACCCGTCGGGAGTAGGAGATGGAAAGTCCATACGCTGTACAACCACTGGACCGCCCGAAATTTTAACTCGCGGGCTCAAGGTGGGAGGAACTATCCACTAATAACTTTTTTATTTATACCCGACCTTTTTTATTTATTGTTTATTCTTTTTATTATTGTTGTTTTGTAAAATTTCACCGAGTCGCGTGTGAACAAACAGCTATAGGTGACATTCAGGTGATCGAGGTCTAGGTCTATACAATTCAACAATCAGGATAATTCAATAGTGTGTGAATTTATTACTTTTTTTTGAGTAAAATTGTTGAAAAAAAAATCAAGAGATCTTTAAATAATTTATTTAATCTAAGTTTAGAATTTTACTTTCAATTTAAGTTGATTTAATAGTTAAACATACACCAATAATTATATTGAATATTATAATTGAACTCAATAATTTGAAAATAAAAACTAATTTTTAAAACTAAAAAAATACGCCTCAATTACAAATTAAACAAAAATAATGATTAAAAAAAAAAAGTTGATTTTATTTTTTAAAAAAAATCTAAGGTGCTTTTAAGATACTTTTGTGCATCCTACGATTATTTTTACAAAAAAATAAATTTTTTATTCTTTATTAAACTTGTTGAAAATCTTTCATAACTATTTAGTATTTTTTAGTTCAGTTTGCTATTAAACCGTGTTTTTTTACTTTTATAAACTAACTTCTCTATTGATTAATAAAAAATATGATAAATAAATTGAAAAATTGTTTCAAATAATTTTTAATAAAATTAAAATTTTTTAACTGTACAAGTATTGAAGCTATAAAATTAAATCACTATTCTTTTTTAATATAAACCTTCGCTCCAAGTTTTCTAAATATTTATAATTTTTTTTTTTTTTAATTTTAACTTTAAAAAAACATCATTAAAACTACTTGCAACGTTATTAAAAATGTAATGAAAAATATTTTTTGCTCGACTTGAGCAGGGATCATTTACTGCTCCATAATATCATAAATTTTTAATGCCGTCGTTGCACTATCTGCTTCTCTAAAATAACTAAGAAGTTTTTTTTCTTGAAAAATTTCTGTTCTTTTTTTCAAAATAAATTGAAAAAAAAAAAAAAAAAAAATGAATAAATTGTACTATCTTCATTGTAATTTTCAGGTGTCTAGACTCATAAAAAAATTTCCCAATAATATTTAAAGTCTATTTCTTCCTCGAGAGCGTATTTCAAAATAACATAACCAAGATCCACGACCAATAAAAATCGGGACACCCAAGCAAGACACCGAAAGAAATTTCCTGGCATTATGTTGGCAAAAAAATGAAAAGCCACGGCGGCCTCGTACTCGGTATTGACATTTCCTCACGTTCTCCACGTTCTAGGTAATCATTCAGGTAGAACTAGCCTTAGACAACGAATCTGCTCGCTTAGTAGAGACCAGAGTGGACCTAAAAAGTGAAAAAATAATAAATAAACAGATAAAAATAAGAAAAGAAAAGGAAATAAAAATAAGAAAAAATAAAAATAAAACAGTATGACCTCGTGTTGTTGTTCCTTGTGGGAATTTAGCTGATGGAATTTCGAGGAATCCCAGAGGCAAAGACAACACACAAGAAGCTGAATAAGAAGAAGCAAAAGGATTCAAAAAAGCAAGGAAGAAGAAAATAAATTAAATAAATAAATAAATAAAAAAAGTGGTACTTGTCGCTTCTCGTTTGGTTACTCCTGGTGCTCCTGCTGCATTGCCGATACTCGAGAACAAGAAGAAGCAGAGGCAGAGGCAGAGGAAGAGGTAGAGGTAGAAGTAGATGCTGAGGTAGCTTTAGCTAAAGAGTACCTCATACTCAACCAAGAACAACAGCACCAGTACCCAGTACCACCAGCAGAAGTAGCAGCAGCAGCTACGAAAAGGGCATCAGCAGCCGGCACACCTTGGTTGGTTGGTTGGTTGGTTGGTTGGTCATTGGCTCTTGTCCTCCCTGTCCTCTTTACCTCTCTTTACCTCTTTGGTTGTTTCTCTATTCCACTTGTTTCACTCTTAGCTTCTCGTGCTTACTCTTGCTCTCGAACTTGGTGTTCCACATAAATACACAAATACGCTGGACTTGGTGAGTAGGGGCCACGTAGACGTACACGGCCGCATTCCACGGCCCCCGCTCGAGCGCTAAATTTCTCGTGCTCCTCAGTCCCCAGTTCCCCTGGTCCGTCTGCTCCCACTCTACTCCGGTTGTGTTTTATCTTTGGTCTCAAGTCCGGACCATCTCCAACTTATTCTGCTATGCTACTTCCACTCTGCTGATGGTGTCAGGGAGGCCCTGTCCTGAGGGCGCCACCGGGTGCTTCTCGTTTTTCGGTGACAGAGGAAAAAAAATCCAATCTGAATGATTAAAAGTTTGAACTGATAATTTTTCATTGAGGAATTTTAATTATTTTTTAAATATTTTCAAGAGTCAATTGAAAAAAGACAAGAAAATTAAACTTTTAAAAAAAAAAGTAAAATTGAGAATAAAAATTAAACTCGAGAACGTCAGAGAAATTTTGAAGAAAATTTTAGCGAGCATGATGATTAGTATTTTTTAAAATCTTCTTGTTTAGATTTGAATACCGGGTCTTTACTAAAGAGAAATTGTACAAGTGACTAGAAATGTACTACCGCGCCACCATCGGTGATTTTGAGCAACACTCGGAAAAATAATACAAGTACAATTTTAACGATTTTTACTTGTTAAATCAGTGGATATTTAAGAAAAATAACAGTACTTCTAATTAAGGATAGAAAATTGGATGCAGTTGACAATTAAAGTTACTTTTTAATTTTCAAAGAATTATTTTAAAGATAGAATAGATAAAATTAAAATTTTTGAAATAACAATTTTTCATTGAAAATTTTTGATTATTTTTTAAACATCGTTGGGAATAAATTGAAAAAAATACAAAAATAGCACTTTACTTTTACACGATAGAAAAAGAATAGTTTAGATAAATATTGAATAATTAAAATTTGATATTGAAAATCAAAATTGAACTTGAGAATATAGATTTTCAAAAATTTGGATTTCAATAGCTCGGCCTTTTACTTAAGAAAAATAATACAAGTTGCACAGAGAAAAAAAATACTTTTATTAAGAAAATTTTCTTGATACAAGAATTTATGTTCTTGAAAATTTTCAAGAATATATATTCTTAGCTCAAGAAATTGTTAAATTGATTGAAAGAATTTTTACTTCATTTAAATAAAGCTATTCTTTTGCACGCCTCATAAGCGAAGCGTTGAGGTTGTGCTCTACTCTCGACATTTCGAAAAAAGCAGTTTTGTCGAAACTGAAATTGATTTTTTGTTATTTATATTGCACTTACAGGTTAAAATGAGTACACTTATGTCAAGTCAAATAATTTTTCAGGCACATAATATATATTTTAATAACAATTTTTTTGTTTAACATAATAAATAATAACATTAAACATAATCTTTTTTGGACGTCCGTGTATGAATGGGTGTATGTGGCAGAGAAATTGGTCTATAAAAAATGATCATACCGGAATAATTTTTTTTTAATTATCTAAAGTAACACACGACAGAACTTCTTAGTTAATATGAGCGTTCAATTCACTGTCGCTAAATTATTATTTATAAAAAACTAATGTATGACTATGGATTTTTTTGTATTTCTATCTATACATTTTATTATAGTATTTTTTCTCCTAGACCTTGGAGTTATGGCGCCAATAAACCATAACAGTGTTTTCTGTTTTTTATTATTTTGCTTTCTATATTTTATTTTAATCAATTTTATTTTAAAAAATGAGATTATGAGGCGTGCACTTTTGGATTTTCCAAACTTTTGTTTATCTATTATCCAAAGATAAATATTGATGTTATTCTCTTCAGAAACTAATAATTAATAATAGAATATTTGATCGTCAGCGAGTTTCTTGAGCCAAGAAATTCATTGAGCAAAAGTATTTTTTTTTTCTCAGTGTGGGAGAAGTATACTACAGCGCCACCTTCTGGTGATTTTGAACAATAGTCTGAAAATAATGAAAGTACCATTTAAGTGGTATTTACTCATTAAATCATTAGATGTTTAAGAAAAATGACAATGTAGCTGACTAAAAGCAGAAAATTCGGTATACCTGCCGAAATTTATTAACTGCAATCAAACGAAACAATATTGAGGCAATAGTAAAGAAGTTTTCAATGAAAAATTCCATTGATCTGAAAATTCCATTAAAAAAAAAAAAAAATCATTGAATAATTGTGAGTTGTATTGACCCCCGTAGCGGGCTATGGCAGTATACGATGAGTAAAACTGCTCAGCAGCAGATCTACAATAATCTCACACGATAGGATGTGGACATGGATGGAGAAACGAGAGGCGACGCCTTCACCTCTACTCCTTAAAAATATTTTGTTTACCTCTACTTGGGTCTCAGATCCTGGGTAGGTTCTTCTTTGAATCCGGCGGCGGCCTCGCATCTCCGCAGGGCGTCTTTCTCAATCCTCCCGACTCTCTCCTTCATCTTCATCTTCTTAGTCTTGTACATATATAAATACATATATGTATAAGTATCTTTGTTCTTTATTCCCTCACTTAAAAGTTTCCGAGGTTTCACTTGCGATAGATCTCTGTCCTCCTTATTCTACACTTATGCTTCTTGTATGTATGTATGTATGTATGTATGTATGTATGTTCGACAGATAAAAGGTATCGACAGGATTCCTCACTTGTTCTCTTCTCAGTATATGTATCTAATAAAACAGAGTAAGAGAGAAGTAGAAAGAGAAAGAAATAACCGGCCCCCACGCAGGCTTCTTTACATTCACAGACCAAGACTTGATATAGAGACCAAGACCTACAACGACGACCTCAACGTCTTTTACTCGTCGCCTCCGGGTGTCACATATTGCGATAACACACCGCCGCCGCCCCATTGTTTTCACATCCATTCAAATTTCGAATTGTATCAATATTTATTTACCTTATCAAGCTATACATTTTTATTATTTCTGTTGTAACGATATTGTATGTATTTACAATCTGCCTTTATAATTTTTTTTATGGGGATAGATTAATGGAGTAAGTAATGAGGAATGGTAATATGCTGAGAAGTTATGTGGGAATTATTCTAGTTTTAAATTGCTCCGAAAAATCAAAAATCCTAATTAACAGTTGAGTTTTAAATTAATTAAAATAGTTTTAATTAATAGAAATTTGGAAAAGTAATTTTATTATTTTTCAAGTAGAATAAAAATTATACAACTTTGTTTTTGGAAAAAAAATTTGGAGTAGAAGTTTGGACAAAATTTCGTTCAATTTCAAAATTTAAGTGAGAATTTTATTTTTTATTTTTTAAATCTGTCTTATAAAAAATTTTTTTATTAAATTGATAAAAAATTTGATTTTAAAATAAAATAATTGTTTAAATAATTTAGAAGAAAAAAAAATTATTCTGTCCAAAATTTTAGCTTTAATATTAATAAAAAAAAAAAAGTTTATGTTTGTACTTTTAATATATTTAAGAATTCAAAAAAATTCATGATTTTTGATAAAATTTAATTTTTTTATACCTTGCAATTATTTAAAAAAAAATTTTTTACTTTAAAAACTGAAATTTTTGATAGCTATTCGTTCAATTTCTATAAAATAAATTGATTTGTCACACATACTTATTTTGACAATAATTTCCGTTCATAATAAATTAACGACTTGACTGTTTACTAACAATATACAAAATGAAAAAATCAAATTGCTTTTGAACATGCACTTAATCTTTTCTGAAACTTCCGTCGTATTAATGTAAAATTAAGTGATTTTTCAGAGATACTTTTAGTTGGTGTAGGCCCAAAAAAATTTTCTTCCCACATAAATATTTTAATGGGAAAAATTTTTTTCCCGCATAGTCAAAAAATCTCAGTGTAAGGTCTTACTTAGATCTTTTGATGATTGATTATTCCATGGAGAAGGGAATTTGTTAAAAATTTTTTAAGTTTTAAACGTTTGTATAGTATAATAATAGATTTTAGAAAAATAAAAGGAAAAGGGAGGTTCTCACCCCCTTAAGAGCGACTCAATATAAGCTGGCGCATCTAGCGGATAGGATATAGGCTGTGTCGGTGGCCTGATTCTCGGAAGGACCTCATTCGTTGCTGCCTGCTATATATCTTAGCTTCTCTCTCTTTCTTGTCCTTTATATTTATATTTTAAAATATATTTATACATGTATATACACACATATAACTCCAAAAGTATGTGTTGCTGGTGCAAGATGCTGGGAATGAGACCCTCGAATGCATTTCCTTTCTCATTCTCAAATTAAAGCAGCCCACATTCCTAAGTAATATATGACACATAACTTATATTATATTATATTATATTGTCTGATAAAAACACAATATCAAAAAAATTATACAAAATTAAAGTATACAATAATTATTCAGCTTAAAATCAATAAATATTGCATGACAAAAATTACTAGCACTAAATATATTAAATGATTAATTTTTCAATAAATTTTAAAAGCAATATCGCTGTAACAAGATGAATTATCAATATTTTAATGGAAAATGTGGCAGAATCAATTTATAAAAGCTACAAAATATTTAAAACTTGATACAAACAAATTTATTACTGCTAAAAAAACATATTTAACAATAAAAAAGCATAAATTTGCTAATAAAATCCGATTTTTTAAATAAAAATATCGTCAAAAATTTATTTCTATTAAATTTTATTCAAAAAATTATATTTTAGAGATTCTGTACTATTTATAAGAAGAGTTTTTTTGTTAATATGATTATCGAAATCATTATAATATAATTTTATTGTAATTTGCGCAGGTTATGAGTCCAGGCTACAGGTTATGGGCCCATTATAAGTATATAATTTTCATTGTAATTGATAATGGCATAAAATATTGTAGTACAGAACTGACATTTTGAGTTAACTTTAAAAAAACTAGCGCGTGAATTTTAAAATTTCTTACGCCATTACAAAAAATATTTTAAGCAATTTTGGTAGTTAAAAAATTTTTTAAAACACTAATTTATGTTTTCTAAACTTATAATCAAAAAGTTAAAAATTATAAATTTGAAAATTAAAATAAAAAAATAATTAAAGTTTTAAAAATCATATTATGAAAATATAAAATTTTTAAGTTTAATTAAATTGAAATTGAAATTTTTAAGTAACTAAGTGTCAATTTTAAACAGCCGGAATAATTTTCACTGAAATTTGACCCCAATTTTCCTTCTAAGAAAATAAAATTAAAACGAAAAGTTTTTAAAAAGTGACTGGGATATTATCAGAGGATATAAAAGATTTTGTTGGCGCCACTCTGGTATTTTCAGTGAATGACTGGACCAGGGGCAATTGGATTGAGAAAGCAGATAGCATAGGCTCGAGGGGAACCGCGTCAAGGATCAAGCGCCTCAGGAGCATCTTCTTCTTCTCCTTCTTTTCTTCTTATTTTTACTCTTATTATTCTTTTCTCGTTCGTGCTTGGCCTAATTGGCCCAGGAATTTCGAGAGTTCTCAGTCAATCTCTTTGCTTTTTCTCGCCTAGCCGCGAATTACCATTACGAGTCCCTATTTGGCGGTTTCGCGGTACCCAAATTCACCTGAAATTAACCTCTACTCCGAATACCTCAACGCGTATTTGAATAATCACTAAAAATGTGTACGTACTACGAATATAAGAATAAATTTAAGTATGTAATTAAATTTACGTGTTTTTATATTTAAATTTAAATTACATGGAGTTTAAGCGCCGGTGGAGCTAGAGGATGTGGGAGGAAGAGGACAGAGAAAGAGGAGGAAGGAGTCAGCTCCTCGATTCCAAGAATCTTGGGGTAGGTCCTTTGAAAGAGTAAAAAATCCGACTATAAAGAACAGCTCCGAAGAATAAAAATAGTAATAAATAACTGCATGAAATAAAAAGAACAAAAAAACATTTTATTTATATTATACCGAGTAAAGAGAATGAATAGTTTTTCATAGGTAATAATATGTAATAAAAATAAAACGTATTTTGGGTATTTCTTTGAAAACAATTTTTATTAATTTTTGGTAAAAATTAAAATTAAAAAAAATTTTTTTTTTTTTTAATTTTTATAAAAGAAAATTTTAATACTTAATATTAAGCTAATTTTTATGAATAATAATAATGATTATTAGTAACTTCAAAATTTAAAATTCAATTTTTTACTGAAAAAGTTTTTTTTTTAATTTCAAAATATTTAAAATAGTTTTTGAATTTCTAAATTTTTACTTCATACTCCATAAAATTAAAAAAAAAAATATTTAGTAATTTTAATAAATTTTTTTTTTTTTGTTAAATTACATTTTTTAATTTCTAATTAAATATTTTTTTAAATTACAACTCGATTTTATTATCCAATCAATTTATTTTTATTTCAATGAATAATTTCTCCGTTATAATTAATAAATAAATTGAATATTATTTAATTTCAATTGAAGCCATTAAGTTAATTAATAAAACTTGAAAGTAAACTTGCGACCTTTGATAAAAATGAAGAGTTAAAATTTTTCGGAAATTTATTCTTCGTCAAATATACAGTTAAAAATAAAATAAAATAAAATAAAAACTTATAAAAGATTAAAACTTAAAATTCCATCAGAATTTATTGTCGATTAGTATGTTACGTGTGTGCTTTTAACCATTGAATCAATTCCCATCGGCTTCACATCGGCGACTTACCGGAGTTTGACTTAGAGATTTCTCGGAAATTTATATGGTTGAGAAAGTTGGATAAAGTCAAGCAACAAACTAAACGGTATAGTGTATAGTCTGTATGTAGTTATTTTCTTCTCTTTCTATTCTGTTTTATGTTCTCGCGATACAAGTAGAGGGAGGAAAGGCGCGAAGAAAGGAAAGGAGGGGACAGGTGAGATACGAGAGCGGATACTGCCCGATAAAACCGTGAGAAGAAATAAAAAATAAGAAAAGTCTTTTATAAATAAATACTAAATATTTAATATTAATATCAGTGTTTATTTTAATTTAAATTTAAATTCAAATGAAATGTTTAATTGCAGAGATAAATGCCTCGCCACAATGCCAGTTAAAATTTTTTAGTTTACTTTAAAAAATAAAGGTTCCAAGAAGGACGTTGCTTTCTGAATAGAGATAAAATAAATTTAAAAAGTGTCCTGGACCTTCGTCAACCAAGTCTCATCTCTAAACCTGTCCTGTCTTTAGTATTCTTATTTTTATTCTTATTCGGACGGATAGAAGAAGTAGAAGTAGAAGTAGAACCAGAACCAGAGGGTTGATTTTTGAACCTCCCGACAACTATTTCCGAGAATAACATTCCGTAAGTTTAAAAAATGTGTACACAAACTAAAACGCCACAACTACAAACTGGTCCTGTTGAAAACAAGCAATTGGAGTTCTCTTTAAGATAAAATATATAGAAACTGATTCTCCTCGAGGGATCTCTCACCTCTACCTCTACCTCTGCTGCTACGTGCTTCTTTATTGCTCTTGGTATTAGTATATTGGTATTGGTATTAATACTGGGCGAGACGAAAAAGGACGCTTGAAGGTATTGCTCAAGAAGAATAAGAAGAGAAGAAAAAAAGAAAAAATCCGGGCAAACAGCTAAGAGCAACAGAGAAGAAATAAAAGAGGTGGTTAGCGATTGGTAGGTGGAGATAAAAGGGATACTAGCGTTGGCGGTAAGACCAAAGAGTAGCCTATAAGACTCCAGTGAAAAATAACTCCAAAAAAAATATGCACCGGCATAGCATGAGAACGAGGTGAAGAAAAATACCGTACTGATCATTGTTATTCGTGAGAATAACCTACCTATATTTATATTTATATTTATATGTTTATGGGGTGCTGATATTCTTTTTAAAATTATTAGGCCTACGAATAACAACTCCTACTAGGGGCAGTTTTTATAAAAAATACATTTTTATTGATGTTATTATTTTTATTTGGACATTTTTTAAAAAATTTAGATTTTTTTTATAATTGTTTATAAATTCGTATTATTTTTTTTTAATTAGTAATTTTTTTAACAAATAAATTTCAATTCTTTTATTTCAGTATTAATTTTGAAAAAAAAAAATTTATAAATTTTACAATAATTATTAGATATTTTTTTCTAATAATTAGTATCAACTTTTTTTAATTAGTAACTGTTCATAATTAATTAAAATTTTTTGTTCAAGTAAAAATTTTATCAGAATAATGGTTCTTTAATCAATTATCATTAATTTTTTTAAATAATAAAATTAAAAAATTTTCTTCGTCCAATACTGACTAAAACTTCAATGAAAATAATTTACCTAATACAAAGTGAGATTTTTATAACCGGAAGATATTTTTTATTTATTTTTTCCAACAATTATATATAATAATAAAAATAAAAAGTAGGATATTGAGAAATGACTAGAGAGACTAATGAATACCTCAGGCGAGTTGTAAAGTGAGAGACTAGAGGCGAGAGTGGACACGCGGCCCTGCGGGCAAGGCAGTCGAGTTTCTCAGTCCAGTATCTTGTCATCGTGTTGTATGTCTCGGTTCCATCCCATCCCATCTCATCTCATCTCATCTCATCTCATCTCATCTCATCTCATCTCATCTTATTTCGACTATACCGCTACAACTATTTGGTCCCATCTGATTATATCAATACTAATACCGACAACTGGTACTAGTACCGATTTTGATGATCAAGTAAAAGCATAATAATCCTCAATACTACCAGTTTTCGCCAGACACTTGGACGCGCAATAACAACTACCACGACAACATAATATAACCGCGACAATCTTGTCGATTGGCCGACACCTCGCGGGCTCGTTTGGCGACTCACAGTCTAGCTGGTGAAAACACGAATTTTTTTGGAGTTGGCATGTAATTTGCATATTCTTTATCCTTATTACACTGTTTATTAATTAATCTATTATTTATTTAATTTTATTATTATTAAAATCAACTTTTTTAATTTAATATTGTCAAATCATTGTCTAGTTACTTAAAAAATGGTCATAACTCCGAAATTACTGATTTTAGAGAAAAATTATGAAAAATCTTAGTTGAAATTGGAAATTCACTTATGAAAAACTTTTTTGCTATTATTATTTTGTAAATATGAGTATTTAGGAGCGAAAATGGATGAATTGAAATGATTTTAAAGAGATGGTCAAACGATAGCTTATAGAGTCCTATCCGGGATGCCTGAGAATTCGTTGATTGTACCTGGGATGATAAAAGAAGGAGTGAGAGTTGGGACCGGAGGATAAATAAGGAAGAGGGAATAAGCAGGGAGAGGAGAAAAGGGAGGACTCGGACATTCCAGTGGACCCCAGGTAGCATCGGAGGAATGCAGATAGGATGAATGAGGTGGTCCATGGACGGACTTTCGTCCACCATGCTAGGCAGCTATCCTACTTACTCACTTACTCACTTACTCGGCTGTAAGTTTGCCTGGCTGGTTGTTAATACTTAAACTTGGATGGCATTTAGCTCGTTACCATTACCAGCTTACCGGCTTACAGCTCCCTTCTGTTGATACCCGCTCTCCAAAAGATCAAGTGGAGAACCAACAACCATGGAGATGATGAAGAGTACTCAAGATACTGCACCTTGCATTCCACCAAACCCTGCGTAATTAACTCGCTACTTTATTTTTGTTTTGTTCTACTACTGATCACCTTCTGCTCCAGCTGTATCACTTTTATCGAATTTTATTTATCACTTATTATAATTCTTATTATTTGCTAAGATGGAAAACAACATTTTTATCAACTATAATTCTGATTAGTTTTCAAAATAATAAGGTAAAGTACCCAGTACTTGATGAACACTTCTAAAAATGGAATCAGTAGTTGAACAGACTTTTAGAATTGCTGTAATACAAAATCTGTATATATATATATTATGAGTCATATGCGCATTTTATAATTATTCAATGATACAGTAATTGATTTTGGTAAGTTTTTTCAATTATAAATCAAAACAATTACATTTTTCTTAACTTTAAAGTTGACATGTCAAGAATCGCCGATAGATGCTATTTTTTTCATGAAAAAAGTATTAAACCGTAAATCGAAAAATCAGTAAAAAAAAATCAAAATAAAGTTAGCCGATATTTCAAAATTTTTAGAAATTTTTTATCAAAAAAATTTCAACTAAACAATGAAAATAGATATTTTTTGCAAAGACATTAACTATAATTTTTATATTAAATTTTAGCGTTCAACTATACCTCCCAATTTTCAAAGCGGTAACCAGAACTTGAACAAGCTGGGACCGTATAATTTTAACAGCACTCTAACCTTCAATAGGTTTATAGACTAGTGATCAGTATTGTGATTTGTATTAATTACTGCAAATTAAATAAGTTTTATAACTAAACATTAGTATAGTTAAAAATTATTGAACGTTTTGAATTGCGTTTTTTTTTTATTTATAATTGAAAATTTACTTTGTCATTCATAAAAAATGTAATTAATAAATTAAATACAAATATTTCTCATTTTTAAATGAACATATTTATAGTATTATTTTTAATATTCTATCTATATAAAATTTGTTTAAGAAATTTTTTTTTATGAAAATTATTTTTTTTTCTGAAATTATAATTATAAATATTATTATTATTATTTTTTTTTTTTATTGAAATAATTAATTTTTATTATAATTATTATTATAATTATAATTATAATTATTATTATTAATATTATTATTATTATTATAATT
>CAJNRD030001118.1:5750954-5808746 GCA_905319865.3 Cotesia congregata | reverse complement strand
AAATGCATCCGCGGTAACGCAGATTCTTAATTTTTTTAATATTTTTTACTAGCTTAGATAGTAGTTATTATTATTACTGATGGTACTGCAACCATCAGGTTATATTAGGAATTATGATTAATTATGATTTTGATAATAGTAGTAACTAATTAAAATAATAACAGTTATTATTACTGATTATCATTATAATAGTAGCAGTTACCATCAGGATGGTAAATACTACAATTCAAATGGTTTACTTAATTATTTAAATAATATTTACTACTATCGAATTCAGTTAATAGATTTTAACATAACTAGATAATAAACTCTCTACTATAAAATTTTCTCCGTGTGTCTATTAAAATTTAGATTTAATTTTAATTCAAAGTAAAAGAAAGAAAATTTCTGTTTTAAAATTGAAAATTGTAGAATTATTTAAATTTGAAATTATTAAAAATTGTCGTAAAATATTTTTTAATTAAATTTAATAAGGTTACCTGTCTTTGTTATTTTTTGTCGGATTATTTTCGAGTATGAATGGGATTCTTAAGATCGGATAGTAGACTATTCTATTCATTCTTAGATCGCACAGTGTATATAGTAGAATGTATATATATGTATGTATAAGTATACATAAGCACGATAGAAAGAGGATGTGTGTTCTTGGTTCTTTCATAGCTTCATAGCTGCCATAGACGACATGCCACCTTCGTGCATTCCAACCTAATTCAATGAGAGTTGCTGGTGCTCAGCTCACAGTTACTTGCTTGGTTCGACTAACTCGTCCCACGAAATTCGATGCGTGACGCGGACGCGAACAAGGAGATATCGGGGTCAACACTCCCCAAGAATTCTTGTCTTGAGCAAATAATTCCTCTTGTTGACACTAAAAAATATTTTTAAAATAACATTTTCCAGTCCCACTGTTTCTTCGTATTATTCACCGTAAAGATGGCGAAGTCGACTTTGTTGGAAATCAATTCCTTTGACATTGTAGTTTTCAATATAAATTATTTTCTTGACTGAATTGAAATTCTGTTTAAATGACAGAGATACAAATAAATTAAAGAAGTTTTTTTTTGTAGAGAATTTAATTTTATCCAAAAAAAATCATATGATTTTTCTATATTTTCAATCCTTGATCCGAAATTCGAAACTAAAACTATTACAAATATTATTTTTGTATAAATAAAAAATTAAGAAGTTAAAAATTCATATATTTCCTAAATAAAAATTAATAAAAACTTTTTTTTTTTTTGTAAAGAATTCAATTTCATATAAAAAAATTTTTCTTAATTATAAAATTAATAATAATGTTGGTAAAATCGATTAAAATCTTTTGATAGGTAAAAATTTGAAAGACAAAATTTTTTCTCAGATTAATATGAGAAAGGGCTGTGAAGACGCGTTGATGGACGTGATCCCCGCGGCATCAGGGAGTGTTACTCGCGAATGAAAGTTTAGTAAGATCGAAAGAGCCGCGATCTAAGTCTCAAAGAGCAAAGGGAGGTGAAAAAGACGAAGAGAAAGATGATAAAGGCAAAGAAGAGTATGGTGAAGAAATAATGTGGAAAGAGAAGCAATTATTGAGATGATGGATGGCCCAAGGCGCTCTGCACTGTTTTGTAACCAAAGACCGGCTATAAGCATTATCGCGAGTTTTTCGCGTTAGAAAAAAAAAAAAAAAAAAAAGATTTTAAATTACGTAAACTAGATAACAAAAATAGAGTAAGAATAAATGTTGTAAAATTGAAGAATGTATTAAGAAGCCGGGCAGGGCTCAGCACAAAAAGAGGATAAGAGATTATTGGGATAAAGTATGTGGAGTAGTATGGATGATGAAGAGTAAAGATGAGAGTAAAGAGAATGGAATGGATGTGGAAGAGAGTAAGAGGCGTAGACTGGCGAACGTATGAAAACAAATTACGAGGCGGCGTCTGTTTGTTGTGTCCCAAAAGACTCTGGGCCTTATATTCTCTCCCAGTTATTCCTTCGTTATCTTGTTCGATTCAGCTTATTCCTACTCAATCTTCCGTCTCGCTTCTTACTCTTATTTTTATTATTTAATTTTTGTTCTTCTTACTCTTATACTCTATTTTGTTATTTTTTGGTCATCTCATTCTCCTCTTTCGTAGTAGTTGATATTATTCCATCTTTCTTACACTCAAACACTGTACACTACACTCTCATCTCATTGGCTTACATTAGAGTCGCGGTGCATACAACACGCAAGAGCTACTCGCATTCCATCCCCACCTACCTCATCCTCACCATCATGCAATCCCTACAATCTCTTACTACCCAGCTCGAAACAAGATACATCGTAAACCAAACAACAACAATAATAATAATAATAATATAGTTACATTTTTAATGTTTAATAAAAAATCAAAACTTGTTAATTAAAAAAAAAATATTTAATCACATTTAAATTTTCGCGCGCTTATTGACGCGCCATCTGTCCCTTATATATTTAAAATAGAGCCATTTTGTTTTGCGCTAAATTCTTGATCAACCATTTTGTCATGAATGAAATTCTACAACCACAAAGACAAAATTCTTGACTACATAATAGAATAATAGAATAAAAATACAATATTTTACTGATAACTACAACAGAAAAAAAAAAAAAATAGGCCGTATAACGATCATTAATCGACATACCATTAAAAAAATTTCGTTTACTTAATAAAACCCATTAAACTATCGATAAATAATAGCCACGTGTACAGTTTAAATATTTTATTTATTATTTAGATGCATACGAATCGAATTCATGTTTCTATTAATTACATACGACATTCCTCTTTAATCTAAAAATCTCGTAAATGAAACTTGTACATACATTTAACGCATACATGAACACACAGATATATTAATGGATATGTAGAGATATTTATAAACGTGTCTGTTTGTGTTTGTATAAATATTAAATAAACATAGTCAATATTTCTCAATGACGGAGAATCGTTGAGCAATTGCTTAGGGATTAGAATGTAACACGTTGCGAAAGTAATCAGTTATACGAGTAGAGGGCCATTAGTTCTCGAAAGAACTTTATTTTTATTAAATACTTAATAATATCAACTTCAATTAAATTTTATTTCTGAGAATTGTAAATTACCTACCGAGAAGTTTTATTCAATAATAAAAATAGTAATAGAAAACCGACAATAAATAATTATTTCTTTAATATCTGTGGGTACATTGTTGTCGAGCTAATATTGAATTATATATATATAATGTGAGGCAATATAAATTAAAATAGGCGTTAGTAATACAGTATATAAATATAATGCAATTGAAACAGCGGCGCCTCAAACAGCTACAGGTTATGGGCCCAGTGTAAATTTGTGTAGTTTTGTTAGTACAAGACCCTCGAATTCTTAGACTACACAACACTATAAATTCGATTGTTGAATGGAACTAAGAATCAGGTCAAAGTATTTATACTAATGTAACGTTAGCACACATACATATAGACATACACATAAGTAGTCGGATAAAAAGAAGACTTTTGTTAGAACAACTCATGCATTTATTTATCTTATGCAAACTCGGCAATTGGGAAAGTGTCGGCGCCAACTTATTTTACAGACACAACTAAAACTTAAACTATCCGTACATATAAATATCTATATGTATATAATGAGACAGATCAAATGTCCGTCGTACGGTTTAGTTAATTATCGCGTGCGACCATGAAAGGAGCTCTCACCGATCTCTCCTCGTTCTACGTACTCATCAGCATGTAAAGTCGTAATTCTTGAAGAATGACAATGAAACTCGAGGTTATATGCGTTTGTATCGTCTCCGTCTTTGTCTGGTTGTTGTTATTGTTTATAGTTGTAGTTGTTAAACCAAAGATCGACGCTAATATGTATATACATATACCCGAGTAATGAAAGAAGAAGAAAGAAGAAAAAAACAGAAGAATTAAATGAAATGAAATGAAAGAAATAAGTCGCGAGTAGAGGTAGGGTCGAGCATACGAAGACGTGCGTCTCCTTTCTAGAACATTCCTCGAGTCTGGTCTATCGACCTCGAGCCAAAAATTCAATCGGCTTTGGCCCTGGCCGGGAGCCAAATTCCTGTCGGTCTAGCTTCCACCATCTTCCCCTTCCTTGGACATCAAACTGCCTTTCCTAGAAAAAATATCATTTAATTATACTTGGTATCAGTACATACATTACCTCTAATTATAATTATAATTATTATTAATAGTATTATAATTATCATTGATAATTTACCTTTACTTACTCGCGGTGTTGATAATATTTAACGATTTATCAATCCGGTAGTTTTATTTATACGGAAGAAAGTTGTCAAGATGAGGATAGGAAGAAAATAAAGAAAGAGAACGTGAGAGAAGGAAGAGTAGAAAAGCCCACACGAGTCTGGCCGGATACTCACACTTCCGGTCCCACACATGGCCGTACCAGTTCCTCTCGCTCCCCATTCTCTACCCACCATGTGACATTTCTGTTGCTACACTCTACTGTGCTGTACTATACTTCACTGTACTATTTATTATTATATGTACTTACAGATACTTTTATATGGACTGCTGTGACAGGCATGATGTCATCACCCTTAGACTTTACTCAATACCCCAAGTCTTGGTCAAAAAAAAAAAAATTCAACTTTTTTTTTTAATTGATCTTCAATATTATTTAAATTTCCTTCAATCGTATTTGCTTATTAATTTATCTTAATTATTACCACTGTAAAAATTAGTCCAACCAATTGGGTTTGAATAAAGTGGAGAAGAATCTGAAAGAAGATGAGAAAAAATAAAATTATACGATAAAATTAGTGGGCGTATTATTAAGTATGTAACGAGTTTACTCAACCGACTTAACTTTTACAACTGAATAATGCGATGGTGGTAGTTATAGTATATAGTAATATATAAATAAAAGAAATAAAGGAAAATGTTTAGCCGCGCGCATATCCCGAGCGTGTCCGGTGCTTTATGAATGCGAGCCAACCGTACCCGTTGTATCTTTTTCTCTATCTCTTCTTCCTGACTACCACACTCGTATCACATACATATTTATATATTACATATTACACGTACATCAAGAGTTGCTTCTTTGTCGCAGTTGATACTGTAAATACAGGGTACAGTTTAGTACCAGAAGCCCCGCGGGAAATCGCATGGCGTACAGTCACCCACGCGTGTTCTCCGGTACTCAAACGTTAATTGCCGGTGGTAATTAAACGCGATTTAGTTAAGATGCAGGACTTAATAGACCGAGGCTGTAATAAAAAAAAAATATTATAATAACATCCTAAACAATTAAATAAATTAAACTAGAATTTTTTCATGCATAGACTAATATTAATATTGAAGAAAAAAAAAAAGGAAGAAGAAGAAGAAATTATGATGATGGTGCAGCGGATTACCATACGTGGCAAATTGCACGTGCGAGCACGATGACACCCGCACATTCACTGATGAAACCCTTCCTTTCCCTCCTCCTCCAACTCCTCATTGTTAAGCTAGCTCCTTTACCTCTTTCACTGCCTCCCCCTTCGGCTGTACATACTAATACTAGTTGCCCGTGACGCGCGGTACGGCTAATGCACCCGCACCCTCTCTCCGCGAATTTAAAACGCATGCGCTAACCACACACTCGTGCAATAATAATTGCTCTCATTGACATTTTTCTACGGTTCATTCACCGGTATCCCACCACATCCCCGTACAATTTCTTTCTTTTTTTCTTATTTCTTTCATTTATGTTACATTCTATTATTTGTGCTTAACTTCCATTCAATTTACTCCTCCATCTTTATTTAATAAACTTCCATGGTATTATTTGTTGTATGAATGAGTTCAGCTGAAACAAAAAATCTAGTTAACATTTATAAATAAATAAAAAAAAGGAATTTTTATTTACAAACTTCAATTAAAAAATACTTCAATTTTCTTAACTTTATTGCATCGATAAAAAAAGTTAATTTGAATCGAGCATAAAAATTTTTCAGTCAATAAATTTAACTTGATTCAAGATTTTTTTCTTTTTAATAAATTTAATTTTTTATCAATGTACTTACACACTGTTACTAAAATTGAAATATCCGTGGATAGTAAATAACAGTTATTTTTTTTTTTCGCCGCACGCATTCATTCGCCTGGTCAATAATTATGCTCACGCAATATAAATATCGCTCATTGACATTTTGTTTTTCATAATATACTACTAACTTAGTATATTCTATATACCGCACATAGTAGTTAATAGTGGTATAGCGTGTGTGTAAAATAATGTGTTGAGCGTAAAACATCGCGGTCCATTCACGAACCACGCCTGTTATGTACTTACTTGCTGGTATGAGTTGAACAGAAACGTGCCCGCGCTCAATATATCTTTCTCTTTCTTCTTTTCTTCAGTTTTACACAGTAATACATTGTAGATATTAATATATTAGCATTCCATAGTCGTGCATTTGTATTGAGTCCTACGTACGTTGATTTGAAAGACGGGTTAAAATAGTACTTGTACTCGTCCTCTCAACATTGCTCATATTGATGATGATGATGATGATGATGATGATGATTATTATGACTACCACAACGACTGGAACTGTATGAGGGGACAGAAACGATAAATAGAGACAGAAAGGAATAAACAAGTGATTGAGAATAAGAGAAATAAAAAAAAGAGTGAGACGAGGAATTTCCTGTTGTGAACATCTTCAGATGCATCTGCTGGTTTACTCATTCTCATCCTCGTCCTCATCCTCATCCGGACTGTACACTCTCATACTTATACTAAACTGAACTTTGCACAACGCTATCACAGTGTTGTGTCCCGGTCTGCATTGTCAGTATGCAACAGCTCAAACCCGTTACGCAGGACTTGGACAACGTGCAAATAAAAATTACAAGTCAGCAGTCTCCCCTTCTCTATTCTGTTCCATTCCATTCGACGTCCAGCGTGTCCAGTATTTGAACCCAGACTAGCAAATGTTTAGTCTGGCATCAGGTGAAACGTCTGGGAACATTCGCTAATGTTTTAATCGATAACCTACAAAAGAATATCATAAAGTACACCTCATTCTTATGATAATTTTTTTTCAGCCTCTCTTTCTGTATCTGCTTACATAGAATGCGGAATAAAACTTACCCATCCACACATTTATCCACGCTGCTCTGTGTCGATTGTTGATTTTCCTTTCGTACGAACTTGACACGGCCCTGGACCTCGAGAGCTCTCTCATTTGCTCTTGTCGGCCACTGCTATACGCCACTGACCTTAATAATCTTCCGCGAGTTATTCAGACACCATATTCTCTATGTCTTTATGAATCCTCTGTTTCCAGACGTCAAATAATTATATTATTCACTCGCTCTGCAATTCAAGGTACAATAATGTCTGAAGTATCTATAATAATTTCATTTCTTCAGTTTAAAAAATTATTAATATTGCAACATTTTTTTTTCTTCAAATATGCAGTGTCATATTTTTTCTAAGAATCTATCTATTAATCAGACACATGATTCAAACAATTTAAAAGTTTAGTAAATTTTCTGATTTATAAAAGCTACTTTATCTTCAATTTTTTAGTTTCTAAAAAATTTTTTCTAAAGAAAAATTAATTTTTAATTACATTATAGAAATATAATAAAATATTATCTAAAAACATTAAGTAAATTAAATTACAATTAAAAAGATATTTTTAAAAAAATTGCACCTATAGCTTTTCAAGTTTTTTATATGTGAAATTTTTTTTTTTAATTTTTTAATTGAAATTTTTTCAATAAAAAATTTCCAAAAATTTTGAAATGTCGGCTAACTTCATTTTCATAAAGTATAATGTATATTGCCATCCCACATCCAGGTTAATATTTTTTCTTTAAATATGATTATTATTATAATTTTATTAGACAAGAAAAAATTTGAGTAACGTGAGAAATTTTTTTAAACATTAATCTGCCTCTCATTTAAAATTTTTATCCATACCATTGACATTTTTTGTGTCATTAATTGTTTATAATTATAAAATATATTTTTTCATTCCGATACAATATGTAACTGCGTTTGACCATCAAACCTAATCTAAAAAAAATAGATATTGCGTCAGAAAAAGTATTACAATTAAAAGCATATTAAATATTTAGTATTTAATATTAAATATAAAATATTCCATAAATAAATATGTAATACTTACAAACAAACGTCATCGATATAAATAACATTCCAGAGTGCAGCATTCTCAGCTGTCTTAACCTCATACGGTTTTGTGAGAAGCATCACAACACTCATACTTATCATGCTAATCATTAAACATGTAGGTATTATCATGACGGTGAAGATGATAGTGGCGAAGATGATGATGGAAGTAGATGTAGATGTAGATGTAGAAAGAGAAGAAGAAGAAGAAGAAGAAGAAGAAGATGATGCAGGTCTGTTTGGCGGCAAGCGTCGGTTTGTTTCTGAGAAATAACGGGTCTGTTTTATCCCCCGTAGTCCTTTTCTCAGTCTTCTGTCTC
Source organism: Cotesia congregata (assembly GCA_905319865.3). NCBI lineage: Eukaryota > Metazoa > Arthropoda > Insecta > Hymenoptera > Braconidae > Cotesia > Cotesia congregata. Next base: position 5,800,261 of record CAJNRD030001118.1, on the reverse strand, counting down.
TTCTCTTCTCACATGAGTGTGTATTGGCCGTGGTTATAGTCCAGTGTGTGTAAGATAGTATGTGTAAGAGAATCAAGCGCATGCGCACTCTTTATTTGTGCGTCGGTAATGCGCAGTTGTATGCGGCAACGGGGCACGCGTAGTTGCGTGGCCGGTAGTGCTTGTACTAACGTTAGTGGCGGGACCGTCGGCCTCAGTTTACCCCCGAGCTTCATCGCGAGCGGTTCTCGTCTTCTTATTCCGACAGTTACTCAGTTTAGTTCGCTTTTTTATTTGTTCAACATTCAACAGTTTCGTAATTTACGTGACAATAATTGTTCGGGTGTGTCGTGTAGAGTGCACGTGACGCAATTGTTTATTTAATGCCTTTGAATGTAATAATATTAAATAAAATATAATTTATAAAATGCCGTTGAAAGTGAGGGTTAAAATTATAAATTATTTCAACGTCGGTAATACACGTGGGTCGATGACGCCGCGGCGCGACCGGAAACGACGCGGTTAAACGTCTCCCTCTTTATTATATTTTAAAAAAAGAAGAAATTATTTTAAATATATATTTTTTTTTCATCGTATTTTTATACTGCTGCAAGCCGATTTTGGTTTCAAGAGTTTTTTTTACTGATCAGACGTCCAATTGGTGCTGAAGAGTAAAGAAGAAAATTTTATAAATAATAATTGAAGATGACAAGTGAAAGGGAAAATAGTGATAAGAAGAATGATAACTCAACGTAAGAAAGTTTTATATTAAATTTAAATAATGTTTAAAGAGTTGTGATTGAAGGAAATTAAGTGTAAGAGAAAATTTAAATTATTATTATTATTATTATTTTTCCTTGGTCTTATTTATTCTCGGGAAATTTACTGCTGTGAATTCACCAGCGTGATTTACAGTTTCTCTTTGATCTCGGCAAATAGTCGGCAGGCTGTCACTGATTAAAAGGTTCCGTCTTTTAGATACCCGTCGACCGGCACGTGGCCGCCATTTTTGTTTATTAATATTATTAAACTACAAAATGAAATTTAATAATCTTAATTGATGAATTAATCGATAATATATGATTGTTTAGGAAGAAAATTAGCGGCCCGTTTGAAGAAGAAATAGCAATAAGCTAAAGAAGCTAACGCTCGACAGTCGACCGGTAATTGAACCATTTCTTATGGCATTAAGTTGGTAATAGGGCCTTTTAACGTGGGTCACGCTACACTACAGTGCGCTATAGTACTATATAGACTTCCGGTCCGACGCAGGAAGTGAAACACACGTGTCCGGAGACCGTGTGTGTTCCCATACCAACGGGAGTACTCAAGTTCTTCCCCTATCTCTTTCCTGGCCGTCTTACGGGTAAAGGCTTCGGCTTCCTATCTCTAATTCTCTTCAGTAACTAAAACTACAGCTTGAAAATTTTTTATTCATTTCAGATTATTATATTATTCATTACTTCGGAATATTTTACTGATTATTATCATTATCATTATTTATATTGATTCGACGAGTCGATACGAGGTGATTAGATCGAGTGACAAATGACGGGTAATTATATTTTAATATTATTGCTGGATAAAAATAATAATACTTGTCACGTTCTCAAGAATGCGAGTAGAGTGAGCACATATGAATTGTTATTTCAAGAAATAACTTTTTTTTACCCGATGACGCACTGACTCGACAATGCCCGTGTTCGCCCTTGTGTCTGACATTTATATATATATATATACATATATATTTTATTATCTCCAACTCAACTCGGATTATAAGTTCTCGGTAGCGGATGTCGGGTATACGGCCTTGAAAATTATTATGAATGAATTTTATTTAATCTCTTGGAAGTTTATGGAGACAAATGTGAGATTATTACTGGCGAGTAATTTTTATTTACTCTTGCTTATTATTTTTTATTATTAATTATTGTATATTAATATAAATTGGTTAATAGATTCGGCGAATCTAAAACAAAAAAATATATAACAAGTAAGTTGAAGTTGAAATTAAAAAAAAAAATCCTGATCGATGACTCAGGAGATTTTTGGTGAGTCACCATTAACTTAACAAATGATAATTCTCAATAATTCTAAATAAAAACTAATGATTAATATTTTGTTTTTAGTCTGATGGATGAGTATTATAAGTATGAGCGTTGCGACAAACAGTGTTGCATTAAAGAAGCTTCTCAAGTTCATCGCTCCCGCACATGTGCAAACATACGGTGCATAACACTAAGAACACACGAGGAGGCATTCATATACCCTCACTCGTGTTATTGTTGTCGGTTTCGCATTAAAGGAGCTGGTGCTTTTTTTCTTCTTTTTTATTTTTTCTTCTTTTAAATCTTGCTGTTCCTCCGGTTAAGCTGGTTGGTCTACCTTTCCAAATCGTCCGATCTTTAATCTTTAATTTCTCATCTGATTCCATAAATTTGTATCTAACCAGTGAGTACTACGTGGACGGTAGTAATCATCATCAGGATTAAATTCAGATGGTATGCTCATGATCATAAAGATCGGGGTGTAATTTTAAAAAGAAACTCCGCAAGGTGCAGAGAATAAAATAAAATTGTATCGGTATTGATATCGTTTGGGACGAGGCAACTCAACTGGGACTTGTTTACATCCCGGTTGGCGGGTGGAGTGGGGAGGGCAGTGCCCGGTCGAGTGATCGCGAGTGGCCCGAGGGTCGCGGACGCGAAATAGAGTGAACAAGAGTTTACTTGGGAATAACATAATGTGTTGTATCACAGAATGAAAGAGCAACAAAGAGGCAGTAAGAGTGTGTGGAAGTTGGGAGTGAGTGGGGAATGAGACCGGGGCCGGGGGCCTGAGCAGCGTGAGAGCGGGCGCCTATACTCGGGCCATTTAGTGCACCAGCTACTCCCCTCCCACTTCTCCGCTCCGAGGAGTCGACCTCAACGTTCTCTTACTTGTACGCCGTATCCGAGTGTGTAGGATATTCTCTATATGATACTATATGTACTACTACTTTACTGGTAGGTCTTGTGTCCAATCTTCGGTCTCTCTCTTTCTCTTACACCGCCAAAGTGTAGTGTAAGACGAGTTAACCGATAACGCAACACCAAGTAACCAACGGAGAGAAAAATACCGCGAGCAGGACACACAACCGTCTGAGTAGTCGCCGACCGCCATGACAGAACGGAATGCATGAGAACGCGAAGCTACTGACCCTCTCTTATTACTAAACTTCCCTCCACTTTTAAAATATTCTTTCTACCGCATTTTATTTCTACGCTATCCATCGATTCTCAAATTTCGTTCCACTTTTATTTATTAGAAATTTTTTTTTATTGAAAATTTTTTTAAATATTGCATCTTAAATGTCAAACAAATTTCTAACATTATCTATACTAATGAAAAAATTATTGAAAGGAAAAAATTATTTTGGAGTGTTTTATTGTTCTTAAATTCAATTTAAAATTTACTTAAACCAAAAAAATTTTAATTCTAATTTTTTTTTTACTTAATTCAGGACAATTCAACTCTTTAACATAATTTTGTTAGTTTGAATTTTTTTTTTTTTTTTTTTCAATCAAGTAATTTTCTGATAAGTCAGAAAATGTGGAATTTTTTTTTTTTATTATTGAAAACAAAATTTTCTCATTTCAAATTAATAAATTTGTAATTATATAGATCCTTTATTGGTTTTATTATACCAAAAAGTCTTAATTTTTATTCTCTTAGATATTAATGACTAATAATAAATCTTGAGAAAAATTGGAATTATTCCACATTTTTTTTTTTTAAGAAAATAAAATCATAAAATTTTATTAATAACCAGAGATACGCAACATTAAATAACCGAACGAACTAATAAAAATGAAAATAATTCATCGGAATGTAATGAATTTAGGGTTTAAAAAATTAAGCAGGTGCCGAATATCCGGTCGTATGTCAATCGGTCACGTAACGGTTGCTTAATCCATTGCAAGTGACTTTATTTATCTCAATAAAAATTTAATCGGTCTACCGATTAAATAAAAAAAACTGATAAGCCTCAACTCATACTCAAATTCACTATCCATATTGAAAAAAAAAAAAATGTAAAAAAGGAAATAAATAAATGCAGAGACAAGGGTTCAGGTTGACTTAATAACATCAGAGGCTCGTCAGGTCGTTGACTCTCGTTCTCTTCTTTCTTCGAATCCTGGGGCCCGGACCCGCAGCAGCGTCGGGGCAAAATTCTCCCTGTTATGTGTAGTGTGTTGACTACTTGTTCTTTTTTCTTATTCGTATTCTTATTCTTATTCTTATTTTTCCCCTGTTATGCTGTAGTACCACACACACGTACTATGTACGTCTTCACTTGGTGCAGACGGTAAACAACACTTTCTCTCCCCGGTCCCCTCTCTCGGCGCTCATTCATATCTCACATTAATGCTCAACTTCACAGCTAACTCCAAGTTTTATGACCTTTTTTTCGCTCATTATATTACTAGATTCCGCGAATAGTTTGCATAATACATAACATATTAACAATAATAATATTTTTTATTTTTAGATAAATTATGCCTGAAAGTACTGAATAATGGCAGAGGTGTCAATGTAATTAGACCGACGAACCTTGGAGTCTATTAGCACCGTGTACTCCATTTGTTAATTATTTCCCGCGGATAATTGTTATCATTATCATTGTTGATAGCGGTTATTCCGATGAAATGAATCTCTGGAATTTTATTAAACGGCGAGCTGAATAGAATAAAATAAAAGACCAAAGACTAAAGACTTCTGTTGTGATTCCTCAGAGGCAGTCAACTAGAAACTATGAATGAGTGTCTTTACCTTCTTTCACCGCCACTTTTTTTTACATTTTTTATTTCATCTTTTCTTCATACATATTGTAGTCTTCATACCCCCAATGAGCGCAACCGTTACATCAGCTCGACAAATATTTCTTAAATAAAAAAAAAAAAAAACCGTGTCGTTAATTACATAAAATATATGTCGGTATTGAAATTGAAATTAATATTAAAAGAAAACTTTTCTATAATCAATATTGATATTAGTCTCAATTAATCTTAATTAAAATGAATTGTATTTACTGAATATAGTAAGAATGAAGGTTCTACGGGAGTGGGAGCAGTGGCGATGTCCTAGCGAAGGTCACGGCCGGGAATGCGGTTTGCGTTGGTCGGTCCAAAGTGCCGAGCTTCTCTTCCTTGTCTCCTCTCACGGCAGCAACTAGTCATCCTCTTCTCCCTCACTCTCTTATCTTAATCTCTTTTCTTGTTGCGCTTGCGTCGGCGCAGACTGCTCAGGAATGCACCAAATGCACTGACCACCGTCCCGTCCTACCTCATCCACTTGTTTACTTCTTCCCGAGACTCTTCTCGGCCGTTCCTCTTCATTTTTTCCCTCTACGCGAGCGAGGTTCTTCCGAGCGAGCCAGTACATTCCCCTGATAAATTTTAAATCAAAACTCTCTGGGGTGGATGCTCTTGATCTTCGTTGAGACCAAAAGTTCATTGCTGTTGTTTATGTCATTCATATGCAATTCATTTTTTAGTTTTACTTTATTATTTAATTTATATTTCTTGGTCAAAATTATTAAAATTTTTTAAATTGAATATTTAAAAATATCAATTAAAAAAATTAACCAATTTTATAAATAAATTTTTTTATTTTATTTATTTATTTATTTATTTCTTTACATAATTAAATTTATTATTTTATTTATTTTTCTTGGTTCAAAATTATTAAAATTTAATAAGAAAATTTTTAAATTTAATATTTAAAAATATCAATTAAAAAAATTAACCAATTTTATAAATAATTTTTTTTATTTTGATCATTTTGTTAATTATTATCAAAATTGTTCAATTTTCTAATAAAAGAAATTAATTTTTAGTCAATAATTAAAATTTAAAAATTAAAAAATTAATGTGTGCATTTTTTATAATAAAATTTTTTTTTTTTTATTCTTTCATTTTTCTATTTGGTTAAAAATTATCGCTACCGTCAATAAAAATTAAAAAACCAAAAAACTGTATTACCGAGTGATTAAACATCATAGATCTTAAGTTGACAAAATACCCCGCTAAGAGGGTTAAGAGGCCGCGCAAAAAATTTGAAAAGGGTAGTACAGCCAGTTTAGGGGATCGTTAACCCACGTCAGCGGGAAAATTGTGTTGGTAGGGATGCCCTGCACTCGCCCTACAACCTACAACCTACAAATCAATACTTCTCTCTTTTTCTTTCTTCAGTTATATATATGCAGTATATACAGGCTTTTGACTACTGTACACCCTACACCCCTTACACCCTGGCACAGTAATGGTGGTACATTCTTCGAAAAACGTGTCACCCACCGGCCCCAATAGTTATCTCGCAGCTGCACACGCTTTCTACTATACACACTAAAACTCGCATATGTCGTGCATCTTAAACCGCCTTTTCCTATTCCTATTTCTAATGCACTCTATACTATATCCTGTATACTAATACTAATACCACTACTAATAACTATTTCTCAACACATACCCTCATTTTTCCCTTACCCTCCACGCGCACACATTCAACCCCTAATCCTATTTTCTCAATGTCACGTACATTTCCTCATAAATCATTGCTCAAATAAATTATTCTTATTTCAAATTCACCCGAAAATATAAATAATAACAATTATCATCAACAATAAAACCAACAACCATTATATTTCTTCTTTTATATTTTTTTTCTAAATACATTTATTTTCATTAATAATTCGTCTATTACATAAGAAAATATCTTCGGATCTAATATTGAAAAAAAAAAAATATTATTTATTTTCAAATAATAAAAATAAATTCAATTTTTATTTAAAAATATAAAATTAGAATATTAATGAGGAATTTTGAAAAATAAATATAAATTGTTTTAAACAGTGATAAAAAACTAAATTAATATCTTTTATCTATCAATTTTATTTATTACTATTTTTAAGAACTACAATAATAATAATAATAATAATAATAATAATAATGAAAAATACCTCAAACGCAATAAAGTCGATCGCGAGTAGAGTTGAGCGTATATAGTAGTATAGTATAAAACATAATCTCGTAGCGTACAAAAGTGGGGGTAGTTCATTCAGCGGCAGCGAGAAGACTTGGCGCATGCGCGCGACTCATTGGCGTACACACGCTACTACGCTCCCACACCACGCGGCCACACAGACGTCCACCCTCTCTTTCCTCTACACTACTATATTATGATACTAACACTAAAGGTATAACCCTATGTATACATTTATCGCTGCTATGCGCATTACACTCACACTTGCGCTCTTTCTACTCATTACTCTTTTACTTACATTGCGATCCCTCTCCACTTTTCGCTCTTCACCCTCCTGCACTATCCGCACTATCCGTGCCGACGTAGACGGTTACGCGAGAGTGAACACACACACTCACGCTTCCCTCATTCTGCAGCACAGCCGTCATATCTTTTCTCTTCTCCCTTTTTGTCTTCTCTTTTCTTTCTTCTCTCGGTCTTACTTATGCTCAAGTTCGGTATTCGGTACACTTCCCCTTACCTCAATACTGACATTACCTCCAAATACACACACTCAGATGGCACCACTCACGCGAGATATAATACTACGCACTCTGGCCGACGACCGAGTGACGAATGACTGAACCAACTACAACCACACAAACGTCATTGTTATTACTATATAAACTATTATTTTTAATTATTCTAGAAAAAATTGTCACTTTACTCCAAAAATAATTACATCAACAATTAAACATTTTTTTAATGTTTATTAACAAATTACTGATAAAATTTCTACATACAATTTTTTTTTTTTTTTTTTAAGTATGAATTGATTTTTTAATTAACTTTTACTTAAAAAAATTTTTTAGCTTAATTAAATAATTCAAAATTAAAAAAAAAAAAGATTTCAAGTTTTTGTAAATTTCAATAAATTAAAGCAAAATTCAGAAATTTTTTAATTATTATATCATGAATGTTTATTTCTTCATTAAGATTTTAATTAATATTAATTTTTTAATGTAAACAAAATTTAATAATTCCTAATATAAATTCTCAAATTAATTCAATAAAAAAAATATTTCTTCTTAACAATTAGTTACTTATTCACATTTAATATCTTCTCACCAGTCAGCTATTTTAGAAATAAAATTTTTTCTTCCAAACAACTTTATCTCAAAAAAAAAATTGTCCAGTTCTGTTTATACAATTTGAAAAAAACTCAAGTATGTACTATACTCAGTTGTTTACATCTTGAGCTTGGACCACCCGGTTCTATCGTATGTAGAGAGAAACTGCGCATTAACCCCTCTTCTTTTTACAGGGCTCGGTGCATTATAGCTTCTAAGAAGAGTATAGTGGCAACAGCAGCCTTACCAAGCTGGCCACAATGCATAATAAAATCCACCGCAGTCTGTAGTATATCGCAAACAGTAAACCGAGAACAATATTTCCAACAGTATTTCTTCTTACATAAAATTTCTTTAGTACTAGTTTATTATTAAAATTCGAATGCATATGTATTATGAAAGATAACGAATCTTTTGTTGAGGTCGATCAAGAATAAGTTTTAATTTATTTAATGTCTTGGTTTTTCTCTTAACGGAAGAAATGTTTAATTTAACCGAAAAAGTCTTCAGAGAGACAATTGTTTTTTAGCAAGAACAAATTTGTTTCAATCAAAATATTTTTAGTAAGAAAATTAAAATAAAAAAATTATTTTAACATTTTCTGTCTTGAATTTAGCAAAAAAATTTTTAACCAAGAAATTAATTAAAAATACATTTTTTGTTTTAAAACAAGCGCAAAAATATGAAGTTATCGTAGATCTAAATCATTTAAAAGAAGAAATTTAAATGAAAAAATTTTAAATCAAAGAAATCATTTTTGAAGAACTCTTTACACAGTAATAAAAAATTTTGTCATTGCGTCAAAAAATTTTATGTTTAAAATTTTTATGTTAAATATTTTGTCTTTTGAATCTAATTAATTTTTTATCACTGAAGAGATAGACAATTACCAATCACATGACAAGCATCATATCAAGAGTACACGATGCAGATAGTATATGGTACAATACGGATAAAGGGATGTTTAGAGTTGGCTGTTTACTCTACCGGTCACTCCGACTACCTACGCATGGGTTGTATTCTGCAAACTGCGTATTTAATTCAATCGAGTACGAGTCGAGTTCGATGTTGATGCGTGCATATTATATGATATATGCATACAGGAGAATGCGCTTTGACGTGCTTGTGTGTATCGTGTAAGGGATAGTACTGTGTGTAGTTTGTAGTTTATAGTGTGTACTGAAGGCGAGGGACGCGTTAACGCCGCGGCGTGCATTCTCCAGAGGTGCATTGACTTTGACTGCGTTCCTTCTCTCTCCTTCAGCACATTGTCCGCCTCCTACTCTTACTCCTGATCATCCTGATGTAGATGCTTCTCTTCTCTTCTTTCGTTCTTATGGCTAAAATGCAACTGCGCCACAACACAACATTCCTGATGTAGATGTAGCGTATGGATGCTACCAACTCCCCGTACCGATTTAACGCCAGAGGACCCTTTTACTTTGCTTGTTTCTGTTACGCCAACAACTGTCGTTTCGCGCCATTTTATTTCTTCTCAAAATTTTAAAAATATCTGATTTTTTTTTTCAATAAAAGAATTCTTGTAAAAATTTGATTCTCAAGTTTTTAAATTGTTTATAATTTTTAAAAAATATTATAATTTTAATTTACAAGAAATTGTTCGGAATAAAAAAAATAAAATAAATCATTTCACTTTAGTTTTGAAAAATCTTTAATTTTTCACTGAAGAAACTTGTCTTTGTTGGTAGAAAAATTGACTTCAAATAAATTCTTTCAAGTTTTGTTTGAGAAGAAAAAGTTCCAACTTGATACAAAGAAATTATTTTTTTAAATTTCAGGAACAAATTTTTCACGAAAGGTTTTTATTAAAAGTTTTTATGTAAATTTATTGTGTCTGAAGAAAAATTTTGAATCATTTTTTTCTATGGAATTTTCTTTTATAAATTTCAATTTTTAGTCATAAAAACTTGAACTAAAAATGCAAAGAAAATTTTTTCCTTAAATTCCAGGAAAAATTTTCCTAAAAAAAATCTGAGTAAATTTTTTACGATTTTTTTTTTCTTAAGGGTAAATTTTTAGCCATAAAAACTTGAACTAAAAATGCAAAAAAAATTTTTTACAAGGGTTCATGTCACATTATTGTGTCGGAAGAAATATTGCCTTCTGAAATTTATTTCAATTATATTTTGTCTTCATTCATAATTTTTTAAACAAAAATTAAAAATATTTGTTGGCTTAACTCCAGGATAGAATTTTAAAATTTCAAAAAAAAAAATCTGAACGCAAAGAGGAAATGGATTAGACAAAAATGTAAGATTTATTTACTCAGTTGACAGAAACTTTGACAAATTTAACAGCAACTTTTTCGTTGGGTTGTCGAATTGAATGACTATGGGTTTGGTTTATTTTATTTGACATGACCGTAGTAGAGACACGAGCGAGTATTGTTGTGATGTCTAGGTATATTGCGACCCCACCGAGATTTACCCAGGGCTGTTTCGTGTGTTGTATTAGCTTCGGGTGGTAAGCCGGCCGGCGTAGTATTTTCCTCTACTCTCGCACCTGTCCTGTACTCCAGGCGGCTTCTATTGATTTATAGTTTTCCAAACGACCGCATTCCTCTCCTTCTTCTTTCAAAACTTATCTCGTCCTCATTTCGCCCCTAATACCAAAGCTACTATCCCTCTGCCCTTGAGCCACATGTATATATGTATCAACTAAACTTTAAAAATAAACTTTCCCAAATTTTTAAAATCCTCCTCCTGAAATAACTATTTTTTGCAATATTAATTTTTCTATTTATATATAGACTAATAGTGACAGATGTTGCAGTCCTTAAATTTTGTTCTACACAAAATTATTATTTGTAACACCTGGCAATCGACAGATGAACGAGATGACTTGTATAAATTATCTTTTATATAAATGACTAACAAATCGTTATTTTTTCAAATTTCTGTTAGAATTTGCTCCGAATTTAATTGTTATTTTTATTTTTTTTTTCTACATTGTTTTGTTTGGACGATGTATATGGGGTAGATTAAGGGTCTTCGGGTTTTACATGGCTTCGATCGAATTTCGGGGTATTAACGATTAGTTCACTACCGACATAAGCGAAGCCACTGTGCCACTGGCACTTTATTCATAACACAAACTGCCCTACCCTTAAGTTACAACTTTTCATTATAATTATTAGTACATTTTTATTAAAAAGTTTACATTCCATTTTAAATTAAAATTTTTAAGTAATTATAATTTAACTCGGTAAAAAGAATTATTTATTATTATAAAAAGACAGAAAATTTTAATTTTTTTGAAAAAATACAAAATTTTACAATAAATTTGCCTCAATAATTAAAATATAAAATTTAACACAGTCTTAAAAATTAAAAAAAAAATTAAATAGAAAAATTTTTCACAGGTTTAAATGTCAAAAGATGAAAATTCAAATATTTGATCAATTTTAAGGAATTAAAAAATTGACAAAAATTTTTTTTTCTAATTTATCTTATATAAATTCAACTAATAATACGTAATATAAATAGGACCTTACCAAGGGTCGGTATGATTAAATCAAAATAAAACGGTGATGGGCATTAGAGTTAGAGCAAAAAGAGACCGCGACGTCGCGAGAAATCCGCGCGCGGCCATGTTTGCGCGGGTGTCGTAGGCGTGGCGTAAAGACATGGAAGCACAGTATACTCGTCCGCGACTCGTGTTGTCGCGTGTCTCCCACCCCGATGATTGACTGACCATGTAGGGGGATCTATAGCCAATCCTCATTCTCTATTCCACTGACTCTTCCCCCACCACTCGGTTGGAAAAATTTTCCCCCCCGTTTTGTTGATCATACAGAATACACTTAGTGGGGAATTTATTACGCATCTACTTACGTCGCAATAATTTTTTTCTTGAGTTTTTCTTTTACTTTTCTAATACCCACGACGTATCGGATATCTAAACAAAGTCTAACCTCGTTAATTTGGCTGCGCATTTTCTCAAAATGACTCAAATTTCCGCGGTAATTTTTTAAAAATTAATTTCTACATAGATTTAAAAAATTTTTTTTGTTCAAATGAAAATTTTTAATTAATTAATTTTTTTTTTTTTATTTTTTTTTATTACAGACAACTTGTGGGCCGAATTTTACTGGAAATATTTCGTGGCGCAGTAGACAACGGAACGGATTTAAATGTCGCGGAAGTAATGCAACCAGTTCACAAATTAGTAAACGATACAGGTGAGTTTTTACGTTAGTAATAATAATAAAAATAACATTATAATTTAACTCTAAAAAATATTTTCACATGTAATTATATATAATTATACGTTAAAAATATTAACCATGACAGTTGAAAAACATCAACAAATACAAAAACAAAAACTGTTGAGTAATGACTTATGATCAAAATTATAACAGTGTAACACTGACAGTTTAACAACGATACAACACTTTTTTTTTTTTTGCTCAAGCGTCACAAAAAAAATGTTGACTTTTTGATAGATATTACTCAACAGAAAGTTGAAAAATTAATAATTGTCAACTTAAATTCAACAAAACATTAACAAAAAAAAATTTGTGCCGCTTGGGTGACGGAAATAAACTACAACTGCGGCACGCGCTTTGAATATTAACTTGAAAAAGTAGCGATTTCGGATAAAAACTTTGTTCATTATATTGCGGTCGTGAATCTGGCATCCTCGCGATCTCTTGTATATATATATATATAGAGCTTTACTCATAATCCCAATTCTTGTGGTGATTTTCAAACAGGAAGTTCGAATAACGAAATTTTTTGTCTTAATATTAATTGGCTTTTTAAAACACTACACTACTAGTACATATTTATATTTCTATGGGTTTCATTTTTAGTTTCGAGGATTGAAATTTATTGTTTTGTCAATCCTTTTTAGTTATAATTTTGCACCTCTGTCGCTGCACTTTTTCTTTCAATAATTTAATAATTAATTATATTTATATGATTTTTGATTGATTAATTTATTAAAACTGCACTGCACTAATTGAAACTGAGATGCTATAAATGTAAAAAGAGTTGCATCTTCCAATATTTTTTTTTAAATTTAGTGGTTATAGAATAAAATATAATTTTATTTGTATCACCATATTTAGTGTTTTACAAAACTGTTACCATATTACATTTACAAAAATAATTGCTTTTTACTCATTTTTCTTTGGTACACTCTTAGTTATTTATAAGTACACACCACTCTCTACACTACATTTTATTTTATTACATCCACTTACTATTATCTTTGATTTAATCTAGTATATCACACTCCTTACAGCTTTTATAACAAATAATAATTTTATACTATACAAAATTACTAGTATCACATTTCTGTTCTTACTCTTATAATTAATTTTGCATTTTTTAGTATACATTATATGTCCGCAGCGCCTTGACAATTTTTGTTATTTAGTGTTTTTTCTTTAAACACAATTTAGTGGTTATATTTATTTAATTGGAGTAAAGTTTTTTTTAGTTTCAAATTTATGAAGAAACTTAATTAAACATAGACTAAATTTGTATACAATAATAATATTTTTGTAAATATTCATTATATTATTTTTAAATTGGTTATTATGTAGCTTCTTGAGTAGTTAATTGAACACAAAATAATTTTTAACAATAAAATATTTAGTAAAAAAAAAAAATCATTTCAGATAAAGTAAAATTTTCTTGTCTCAAAAAAAATTCTTATTGCTTCAAAACAACTTCAGTCTTCTTTGCAATATTTTTGGACCAAGTGAACTTTTGTTTTTATTCATCAGCTCTAAAAATTTTTTTAAAAGTAATTAAAAGAAAATTTATAAAAATATATTAAATTTTAAATTGAAAGTAAATTTGCAAACTATTTTTGCTGTCAGAAAAAATTTTCAAGTTTAATAAATACAGTTCTTATAATAAATTTATGTATAAAACAAATTACGTTCGAAGTAATTGATAAGTATGTTTAAAAATTATAAAAAAATTGGTAATATATAAACAAAAAAAAAAAAATTACTCAACTTTATGATAAAAAAAATAGAAACTAATATTTTTTATATATTTTGTTTAATTAATTTTTAGTTTTCCAAATTTTATATTTTTTTATTTAATGAAATTAAAGTACTGTTCAATCTAATAGTTACAATCTAACTCCCTTAGTTTTTTAAAACGTAAACCTTGTACTCATTAATAATTATATTTAAAAAAAATGACAAGTAATATAAATAATAATAATAACAACAAAGAAATATAAAAATACTTTAAAACCAAAAATGGTAATGTTCGCTCACTATCGCTGCATATAAAGGCACGTGTGTCACCGGAAATGTAGTACGAGTGCGTTAATGTAAAGAAAAAAAAATAAAATCTTGACAAAACAAGACGGGGAGACTTGCGTGTTTATAAATAAAATAACCATATGGACCCCCATGGCTCGCTCATTTATTTCATCTCTTAAATTTTAACACTACCCGCGAAATCTCTTTTATCAATGAACAAACGGGTTGTTACAATATTCCATATAAATATTATAATAGTGTCTTGGCATCGACATTGCATCGGCGGAATAGCTGCGGGCGATTAATTCGAAAATGATAAGAGAAAATTAATAAATCGTGTACGTTACATCCGGAGAAAAAATAAATTAGGGAGAAGAAACGATAGTCGTATTTTTAGTCCAACTTCCTTTCATGGATGGAGATGATGGGGAGCTCGAAAACGCATCTTGGGTCCCCGTGACACGTGCCAGCCTCTGTCCCAATACTCTTTACAACGACGACGAAATACTCTCGGATCCAAAAGAAGATACAAGGGCGGAAGAAAGATCACCCTTCTGTATATATATATATATATATGGACTGACTCGTGCTATGCTTTACTTTATAATTTCTTACCGCTTCTGATGCTTCTCATGCTGAACTGGTGAATATTTTTGGATCCCCTGCGAACTCAAGATGCATCGCTATATTCACTCTCTTATTGTGATATTTATATCTAACTTGGAGAATTTTTTATAATTTTTTACAATAATTATTTTAAGGTATTTTTCAAAATTATAAATTAAAGTTTAATTATTTAAACAAATTCAAATATTTAATTCATGCTAATTTTTTTCAGTATAATTTTCTTAATTTTTTTTTGGAAATAATCTATATTTTTATTTAGTTTATTAAATTTTAATATCAACTTACTTATTTAAATTTTCAAAATTTTATTATTTATTTACAAAGTTGAAAAAATAAAATTTCATCTTTTTCGCGCCATTTTATTGACCAATCATTAAATCTAAAATATTAGAAATGTTTTTACTGCCAATTTCCAAACTAGATACTTTATAAATTATTTACAATTGTTCAAGTTTATATTATCACGCCTTTTTTTTTTTTTAAAGCTGAAACTAAAACAATTGAAAAAAGTTAATTTTTTTTATTTCAATGTTTCAAATGAAAAATTTAACAATTTTCTTAATATTAAAATTATGGCTTCTAATGGAAATGATAAAAAAGCAAACTTTGGAATTGATCACATTTTTATTGAAAATTCTAAATCATTATTTTTACAGTTTAGAGATATACTTTTTATTTAAATAATATTTAAAACTAAAATATTGTTTTTTTTTTTTATAAGAAATAATTCTTCTAGTTTTTCGTCAAATTTTTTACATTTTCTTCTCATAAAAATCCAAGTACACTGAGAGTAAACAAAATACTTTCCAGATAAAGATTTCTTCACTTGAGAATTTGTTGAAATTACCCGTATAAATAAAAAAATTTTTGGACCTAAGAATATCAATTAGACAAAAAAACAAATAGCTTTTCCTTGAATTTAAATAAAAACTATTAATCATTGCAACCAATTTTTTAGGCAAGAAAATATTCTCAATAAAACTATTTTTTCATCTCAGAGTAAACGATCAAAATCTTTAAAATAATTATTAAAAAATTTATATTAATAGAAGAAAAAAAAACAAGCATATGTATATTTTTATTTTTAGTAAAGTACTAGTAAAAGAAGAAGGAAATGTAAGATAAGACACGATGATTGATGTTAGTAAGCTCGTAGTGCAAAGAGCCCAGAAGCCTATACAAAATCCCCTTTAGGAGTATCTACCAGAGAGCAGAGAGTAGAGAGCAAAGAGAGTACAGTACCAAATAATAGTCCAAACTTTTGTATTTCAGTAAAACTATTTTTCTCCAACAGTAGAGTCGTAAAGCTGGATGCCAGGATGAACCCGAACAGCCGTCATCATCCCATCCGCCCCCAAAAATTTTCTAGCACGCGCTCACCGTTCTGGCGCATAGTGCATTTTATTTTCATAAGTATTTATTATTTATATTCCTTCTATTCTGTTTAGTTGTATATCCTTCTGAAGGGCACAACTGCCTAGTATACTAATATGCAGTTGGAGCTAGAAGCGGCAGATGAACGGAATAACCAAAATGTGGGAGAAGAAATCGGGGGAGGTAGCGAAGAAAAAGGGGAAGATTGTAAATGGTTTAGTTGCAGCACGTGTGGCATGTCAAGTCTCTAAAAAATAGGAGATGCTAAAGAGATAGGGAAGACTATAGAGGGCGAAAGTTGAATTTCCGTGAAAATTATCCAACCACAGCTATCCAGTCGCTTTCAGTCCCACCATCGGTTCCTTTTTCGCCGGAAGGGAAGGGGGGGGGGGTAGGACCCGTTTTCCAGGCACCAAATGCTAGCCAAGCTAGGAAAAGGTGCTACGATCATCGTAGTTCGATAGATGCTAGTCTAACGTCTATAGTCTATATCTACGGCGGTCCGCTTCAGTTGCACCCCCGCGCTTAAACCGAACGGACTGGCATCGTCGAGAGATCGCGAGTACAAGAAAAGTCCCAGTTATTTTTTTCGTTTCCCGCCTAAGTTGGCGTCGCTGTGAAATTTTTGTTTATTCTTCATTAATAATTATTTTATTATTTATTAAGTATAATTATAATAATTTTATTTATTAGTAAATTAATTATATAATTAAAAAATTTTAAACAAAGTTAATAATTTATAAAATTGTAAATAATATTTCTGCGAAATAAAATGGACGCTACGGTGGAACTAATCCGGAGGAATTTTTTTAGTCAAAGGTATTTTTCGGAGAATAGAAAAAATTTACCTGCTTTGCTGGCGGCTCTTAGTCACAGTTATAAGCTTGGGTTATTTTTAACAGCAAACCCTCATAAATAATATTTCATTATTGTCTTTGAATATTTTTTAAAAATTTTTTTTATGCATTGTAGTAATATTGGGTTTTTTTCTTAATTTTTAGATTCAGCAGTGAGACTGGAATTGGTTGATCAGCTGCCCCATGTCGCTATGATTTGTCAAGAAGCGCCGGATAGATTCGGAAATGTTTTGTCGAACCATCTTATTCATATTATTGTTAACTTCCTTCATGATTCCGATCAACAGGTTTGTAATACATATGTATATTTACAGTTTATTTTTTTTTTTTTTGCAACGAAAAATAGTATTATGATATTGTAAGCAAATATTTAGGAAATTTTTCTTGGAAATGCTCAATGCTTAACATTTTTTATAAATTCATAAAATATTTTTAAGCTTTATCCAAATATTTGACTAAATAAAAAAAATATTTGTATGAAAGATAATTCTTTTAAATTTTATTAATTTTTGACAAAAAATTATAATTTTTTAATATCTGTGAAATTAACAAGAATTAATTTATAATTGAAAATCAAAAAATTTACTTATTTTTTTTTTTAATAATTTTTAATACAATTTTCAAAGGAAAATTTTCATAAATCAGCACTCGAACCATTAAATTTTTTTTTTTTTTTTTTTTCTTCAAGATACTTAAATTGAAATATATTTTATAATTTTTTTAATAAATGATACTAAAGTTAGCCGACGTTTTTAATTTTTTGATTTTTTTTTAATAATTAAATTAGAACGAAAAAATATTTTTAAAAAATTGCACTTACAGTTTTTCAAGTTTTTAACAAATGACAATTTTTTTTCTTTTTTTTTGTAGTCATTTTTTCAATAAAAAAAATTCTTTTTAATTTTTAAATGTCAGCTAACTTAATTTTTATTTTTAATAAACAAACATAACAAAAACAAATTTAAAAAATTTCTTACGTAGAAATTGTACAAAACCATAAATGTAATTTTATAGAAATTTATCTGTTAAATAATACTTAAAAATTCAGTGTTATTTTTTTCTTCTCATAGTTTATAAAATTTTAAATTTCTAAAACGTCAGAATGAATAATTACAAAATGAAATAATAAAATTCTAAAAACTAATAAATTAAATTGTTTAGGTGCGACAATCAACTCACAATGCGCTGTTGGCACTAATCGAACGCGGCCTCCTGGACAAGCATTCCGTGGAACATGTCGTAGCACCAACACTCTTGATGATGGGCGCCCAGCCAGCAAAACTGGAGTTCATTAACTTTGCAATCGATGTAAGTTGATAATAGTAATTAATTTAAAATAATTAATAGTAACTAAAGTCAATAAATATATTTTTATTAATTAATATAATAACAAAAAAAAAAAAAAAAAGGAAAATAATATTAAGATAATAAAAGCGAATTCTGCATGAAAGACATGGGTAGTGAGATGATCATGCGACTTTCGCGTCTCACTACCTTGTCTTTCATGTGGCGTTTGTTGTTCACCAATTAGCAATTCTATAATAAGCAAATTAATTGAAAATTACTGTATCATTAGCATATTATTATTTATTAATAAAAATATTGTAGGTAGAAAGTGATGGGCATGCTTTTAACGTCAAAGCTGGTTTGTTATAGAGCGTAGACTATCACAGCCAGCTTTGATGAGCAAAATTGTGTCCTTAGTCAACTAAACCTAGAACCAGTTTAATAATTATTTAAAACGAATAACCAAATGAATGGAGGGCTGTTTTAGTAAAAAAACATTTTGCGGTCCGGTCGATCAAATTGGTTGCGGAATGTTTCAAATCATATCACAGCCACTTTGATGAGCTCGGCTCGTAAAACCAATCTTCAGTATCAACAAAATTACTATTGATCTACCAAGCCATTAACCTTTAGCTCGCAATCATGGATTATTAATTACTATTACTATTATTATTTTTATTATTATTAAATATAAAGTGTAATTATTATTTTTGATAAATATTGCTAGTAACCTTAAGCTTTTTTCAGATGTATATTTTATTTAACCGAGCAAGGAACGCGATCCAATCGTCAAATTGGTTGTGACGTGTAGTTATTTACGTTCATATCACAGCCATTTTTGACAAATTGGATCGGTGTTTTTATCAACAAACTTTGGAATTTTATTACTAAATATTTCAGATAAAAAAAGAAGAAAAAGAAGAAGAAGAAGAAGAAGAAGAGACAATAATTAGATGCTGCATCGCTCACAGAGTGGCTGTTGTATGCAATTGTAGAGTCATATCACAGCCAGCTTTGATGAGCGTCGCGGTGTCAATAATTCAAATTTCAAGACGTAATTTATCGGAAATAAATGAAAAATGTTTGTAAAAATCTAAGAATAAGTATATAAGTCTAAACTTGTGTTATTTATTTATTTATTTACCTTTTTTATAGTATCACCTTAATAGAAAAATTAATCCTGATCAGTTCCGAATAGGGATATTGCTTTACCGGTGAACGACCTTGTTGTTTGTGCTTGTTCTTCAAGGCCCTAACCGGTGCACCGGCCTCCTTCCCTCGACAGCGAGCTACCGCCAGCAGAGAGCAGAGAGCTGTTCACAAACAGAATATATCCTTGTACCTAGAGCAGCAATGCCTCTTTGAGTATAAAATTGAAGAAACAGTTGATCTTTCAACATGGATCGACTTTGATTTCCGAGTAGAGGAAACGACCTTCCTCACTTGACCAAGTGTTGCTGCAATCGTCCAGCAGTCACCAACAGTCCACTATTTTTCCCACGTTCACCGCGACATTTTTTGTTACTACAATCAGCATCATGCAAAGGATTCATCGGCTGTCTTGCCCATCAGAGTGGTTGTGATGTGGTTCATTTTTACTCATATCACAGCCAGCTTTG
This sequence comes from Cotesia congregata, assembly GCA_905319865.3. NCBI lineage: Eukaryota > Metazoa > Arthropoda > Insecta > Hymenoptera > Braconidae > Cotesia > Cotesia congregata. Next base: position 5,780,136 of record CAJNRD030001118.1, on the reverse strand, counting down.
ATGAGCGAAACGGTACGATAAATATCCTTCCTCACTTTAGTAACATAACTAAAACAACAATTTTTATATTTTATTCAATTTATCTTTATTAATTTATTCTGATATTTTTTCTGAAAAAGTATACATTTTAAAGCCTAGTTATTAATTTATAAATGTTTGTTTGTTTTTTTCTTTCGCAGGGAATGAGCAAAGTTGCGTCCTTACTTGATCCCGAGACTGCTGAAAGACTTTTTTTAGAGCGCTACTTATCGCTATGCACTGATGTTAATTTTTTTATACGTAAATTATGTGCGATACATTTTGGGGAATTTTCAACCTCGATGACTAAAGAAACTATGTATGAAAAAATGGTAAGATTTCATTTATTTTTTATTATTTTTAATTATTTTATACAAAGCGTGTATATGGGTGATTCTCTATAAGGATGTTTTTTGCTGTCCCAGGTATTTTTTTTTTTATTAAAAAAATTGTTATTTTCTAACTAAAAAAAATTTATTACGAAAGTAAAAAAATATTTCCATTTGAAGCATTGAAAACTAAAATAAAATAAATTTTGGTTTTTTTTTTTTATAATGTTTATAAACTTAATTAGTTAACTAACAATCTTCTTCACTGAAAAGTACCAAAAATTAATTTGTTTCATTAAATTCATTAAACCAAAGTTCATACTCAGTCCCCTGGCAACTATTTTTATTTATAATTTATTTATAAAATTGGATCCATAAGTCTTAATATTATTCTAATAAATGTAAATATTTATTAAAAACTTGAAAAGTTGAATGAATTGAAATAGTTGGTTTGATTTTTCTCAATTTAATAACAAAAAAACAGTTCCCTCTCTTGTTATATGGCAAAAGATACACAAATATTGAAAAAAAAAAAAAAAAATTAAATTGGCTGTGTATTTATTATCATTAAGCTGATAGTTTTTTTGTAGCCCTTGTTAATTTTTGTTCTAATAATTTCAAAAATAATTTAGTCGGACAATTTTGTACAGATTTAAAACGTCCTTTAGAGAATTACCCATATAATTAAATAATAAATAATTTTATTTATAAAAAAAATTAATTTTATGATTAACAAAAACAAATTACCATTATAGTTGCCGATGTATGTAAATTTATGCAAGGACTCGGTGTGGACAGTAAGAAAATCTTGCGCAGAAGTGATAGTATCAATAGCCTGCTGTGTCCCAGTAGAATTACGACGCACAACTTTGTCTGATATATTAGCTAGTCACCTAGAAGATGAATCCAAGTGGGTTAGACTGTCAGCCTATCAAATGCTCGGCCCTTTTATATCGACATTTGCTAAGAAATTTACTGGAATCGCGTACAATCACTACGGGGAACTCATACTCACAGACCAGCATGGTACTGAGCTCAGGTATAACATGTATGTATAGCAATTTTTTTTTTTTTTTATTATTTTTTTTATTTTCCTTACGCTTATCTCTGTCACTAGAATCTGTCAAGATGATAAATTAACCGACAATTTTTATTTTTTTCAAACAGGATATCTTTTGCCGGTTCGATTGATTCATCGATGTCCTGCAAAGCATCATCAGACGAAGATTATGAGCAGGACAACGAAATGTTGAACAACTCTGGGTCCAAGAATAGTAACAATTCCATGTTTGTTGAGTCGAAAACAGTAACAACTCGCAGAACATCAAGAAGTGGCTACAGAGCCTCGAAAGTCGATACGCTTAATAAATTTTATGACGAATTTCAGAAGCATCACCAGAGTATAGAAGACAACTCTTTGTTGAATGAGTCTTCTAAGAACCTGTGGAACAGTATGGTTTCTTTGAATGAGCCCACTGTTTACGACGACCTGGTGCCCGAAGAACATCATCAGTTTAATTCATTTCTCTACTACTACATACCACCGCCGGATTTACCTCTTTTAGACGGTGATCTCATACAACCGAGCAATGATTCATCTGCCGAAGATAATTCAATACATCCAGATAAATCACCCAAAGAGTCTGCGGATGATAGAACGGAGTTGGTTAATAATTCTGACAGTAATACGCAGGTTGAAGTCACAGTCGAAGATGTTACTAGCAATGAGATTAATACTGATTTAGCCCAGGACAGCAAGGAGATGAAGAATGAGAAGAATCAGGAGACTGAGAAAAATCTTAGCTATCAAGACAATCAGGATAATAAAAATAATGATGAAGATAATGAAAATGAAGATAATAAACAAGATAAAGTGGAAGACAGTGTTAAAGATGAGCTAAATAATGTTAATAATAATTTAAATAAATCCTCAGAAGAAAATAATTTGATGAATGAAACTATAAGTATATCAAATACATCATTAGATACATCATTAGAAAACAATTATGAGTCATCGGCTGACGCAAAACAGCGCAGTTTTATCAGAAAGCATTCGTCTGATGACAATCACCAGACAATTGTTCCCCAGGAATTGATTAATTTATTCGTCTCAATGGCAGATCCCGAGGCATGGTGGAATTTAAAGTGGAACAGCGCTGAAATTCCTCGTTTTTGCGCGTTTTATTTTCCGGCTGTCGTGCTGACTTTGGGAAAAGAAAACTGGCCTATGCTTAAAACAGCGTACGGATATTTGTCAGACGCTCGTGAGTACAAAGTACGTCGGACTATGGCCTCGAGTATTCACGAGGTGGCGATTATTTTGGGTGAAGAATTAGCGGCGCAAGATTTGCTTCCGATATACGACGGGTTTATAAAAGACTTGGATGAAGTTAGAATAGGTGCTCTTAAACATCTAGCGACCTTTTTAAAAGTTCTAAAGCCGGCAGATCGCTGTCACTTCTTGCCGCGCCTCCAGGCATTCCTGTCGATCGACAACGATGGAAATTGGCGGTTTCGCGAGGAAGTTGCTTGTCGTCTGCTTGAAGCAGTGACACTCTACACCCCTCAGGATGTTGCTAAACACATTGCGCCTCTGTCGTTCCCTCTGCTGGTGGACAAAGTTGCCGCCGTAAGACAAATGGCTCTGGAGCTTGTTACCCAGATAGTTTCATACTTGTCCAGCGACGAGACTTTGGTGACGACAATAATTCAACAGTTGGAGGAGATGCTGACTGCTAATTCGAGTCGATGGACTTGCAGACAAACGTTCGCATTACTCTGTGCCTCATTGATCAGCAAGGACGCCATCAGCGGCGAAAGATTTGCCAATGAATTGCTGCCGTCTCTTTTAGAATTATCCACAGATGTAGTGCCTAATGTCAGACTTGCTGTTGTAAGGACTCTGACGACGCAAGTTGTTAATATAAGCAATATTCTCAGTGAGGAGCAGGTTAAACAGATTAATGATAAGGTGCGAAATTTTCGACAAGACCCCGATCGCGATGTCAGAGCACTTGCCGGCGGCAGTGTAGGAAAATACCAGGCATGCAAGTGACCAGAAATTAGGTCTATCATCGCTGTTGATAATAAAAGACAGTTGGATGGAAATTAGGGGATCAAAAAAATTTTAGTTTCACGTCCGAATTTATTATGTCCATGTATTTTTAATTAATTAATCAATTCTATTAAAATTAATGTTTTTAGATATGATGGATAAATATTTCATTTTTTTTTATTATAAATTTTTTTAACAAGCAAGCAATGAGCCTAGGCATGATGATTATTATTATTATTATTATTATTATTGTTTCTTTATTCACTATTAAATTTAACCAAGTAGATAGTGTAAATTCGTTAACGAAGAGATTATAAATATAATAATAATAATAGTTAATATTAATAATGATAATCAGCATTTGTTGTATTTAAAGCTCAAATAAAAAACGAATTGGTGATATATTTTGTCCAAATCGTCCGACATGTATTAGTGCTACGATTTTGTACTGCCTATTATTAATTAAATAAAAACGTTTATAAATTGTAGTCTTGGCCAGCTTGGTCAATTGTTGATAAAGTTTTGTAGACTTTTTATTTATATAGCATATTATTGAGTACAGATGAGCTAGTTTTGAAATTTTTATAGGCTTTATATCAAGTTTCGGGTAGTGTCAGTCAGTTAATTTTTTGCACCGCATTTTTATCACTTAATTTTTTACAGCCACTAAACTTTTTAATCTGAAATCGATAAAAAAAAAAAAATTTTTTCCAATCATTTAATAAACTTCTCCCGCATTTATTATTGATTTTTTTTTTTAATTGTGAAAAATGAATCTTGTAATGAAGTATGTATGACGGGTAAATGTCATACAGGAAAGATTAAACCTAAATGATTTTGTAAATTCCTGTATTGTATAATATTATTAAATAAATGTAATTTTTACTTGTCCTCGTGACATGAAAATTGTCAGATTGTACAATAAAATCAATTAGTGAAGCAAAAATAAATGATGATAATAATGATAATGATGTTGATTATAAACAATAACAAGTTGATTGTTTGGTAATGACAATTACATTTAAATAATTATATTTTCCTCCAACTGGTACCGATTATTGTGAATACACTTTCTGCGAATTGTTTTTATTTAATAAATAATTATAATAATAATAATAATAACAACAACAAATGATAATAATTGTATAAAAATACAGGATGTATTTGATAGCTCAATGCAAAAAATAAATCTTAATATTGATTAGTAAATTTTTGTAAATTTATTTATATAAAACTACAATAATAGTAATAAATTAAAATAATAATATATAATAAGAATATGTGTAGCTAATTAGAATATACCGAATAATCTATCAGGTGCACAAGCTGGTAATTGACAAGTTTTTTCCTCCATTTCCGTTTCAGCATTTTTGCAATTACGTCTACAATGACGCCAGCGTATTTGCCGTCCCTTACCGCAAGTGACTGAGCAGCTACTCCAATCAGTCCAGCGCGCCCATTTTTTATTTTCCATTCCCCGTTTTTTGCACTTGAATTTCTTTCTATTCCTATTCATACGCCTCATCTTCCGTCTGTTTTTCTTCTTCCTCCTTCTGTGGATCGGGCGGATTTTAAACTTGCCGGGTGAATCACTCAAATTACTAGCTATCTTCAATGCCAAATATATCATATATTATTTACCTTTTTTTATTCAACAAACAACCTTCCATTTAAAAAATAAAATAAAATTAAGTACATAACAAGATATTTTTTAGCAACGTACCTGAGTGTCTGGCTCCTAGAATACGGTGGTACTTTGAATTGCTGATTCCGGATGCATACCCATGAGGATTCCTACCCGATCGTCGATTAATCTTAATCGATCCTTCGAGCTCATCGACCTTTAAATAAATTATTTAAAAAACTTAATACAACTATTCATTAAATTTCTTCTTACTCTTTCTATTTATTCTTATTTATTTATTTATTTATTTTTAATACTCTCTAGTGTTAATAACCTTTGAAACAAGATTCGCAGCAAGGCCTCTTATTTCTTCAAGCGACGACAAAGGTCTGGCCCCGGACTCTTCAGGACGTCTCTTAACTCTCGCTTTATCTTCATCATGTTTCTTCTTATTTTTATGATTTTTCGAGCACCGTTTTAACTTTAATTTAGGTTTATTATTTTTTCTTTTGATACTTTTCTTAACTTTTGAATTAATATTGCTCTTAACTTTACTCTTGCGTTTCAATCTCGCCGCTTTATTACTTTTGTTACTAATATTCTTTTCAAGTTTATTTCTTCGGTTCCTCTTCAAGTAAAGTCTCTTATCCGGATCTCCAAAGCGCTTTGTACGGATCAAATTAACCACTGGCGAGTTTTCCGGGAAAAAATTGATAATTTCTTCTTCATCTACCTCTCGTTTTTTTCTCACATCCTCTACCTGTTTGTCGTTCTTCAACTGCTCATCCAAGTTGTCTTCATCACTTTCAACTTCAGCCGGCCCGGCAAAAGAATCTGCCAATTTCTTCAAATACTCCGAAGAAGCTGATGATCCTCCGGATGCTAGATGGTTCACATTGTTAAAATTATTCCGCTTCACCCGAATATGGTCATAAAGCTCCTCGGGAATTGGCCCGAATAATTTCTCCAAGTCTGTTAGAGATTTTTCGTAGCTTGATTTTGCCACAGATTTATTAACGAAAAAATTACTGAAGGGCTGGATGGTTGACAGCTCGGATCTCTTGTTCCGTATGGCCTGCGAATGCACCGATTTTTTGTGAACATGATGACATTTAGGGTGATGCGCCTGATAATGACCTTGGTGGTGACCCTTAGAATCGACCTGCTGGGCGACCAAGGCGACTATCATCAGAGGTAGAAAGATCCAGAGGAAGAAAGCCCTTGAGAAGGACTTCACCATAACCTAGCGCGGTTGCCGCACTGATTAGACGGTAAGTCCACGGCGCGAAGAATATCATCAATCAAATAATCTCTTTGTTAAACACTAAATTACTAGTGAATTCTTGTAAAATGTAAATTAATAAATAATAAATATAAAATTCGAGACAATTAATGTCTTTGATTTAATTTAATAATTGACTATCGGCCAGATAACTTCATTATGTATATATGTAATTTTGTTTTGTTTTTTTATAAATAAAAAAATATAAAGTTTTTGTTTTATACTGAGCTTACATAGCGTAGCGAAGAAGCAGGATGAAAATTAAATTAATCTTTTGCTATTTTATTGCTTATTTTGTTTATTATTAATTCATTAAGATATTTAATATTAATTAATTAATTAATTTTTTTTTATTAAATAAATACACCGGCGTCTTCGCTGCCAGTGATAAAAAATTTTTTACGTATATATTTTACGTAGTAATAATTATTTTTAAGTTTTATTTTTAAACGTAAAAAATAATTTATTCTTCTTTTTATTTTGATCATCAAGTAGATTCAGCTTCCTCCTGTACTTCACTTGATTCCGTTGTTTCGCTTTTTGATCTGAAATCAATTTACTAGATAAAAAGTCATTCTTTCAAATGAATATACAACTTATTTTTACTTATTTATTAACTTAATATATAAATATAATATAATTTGAGAAGACTTAAATAAATAATTATTATTTAAATCTTCTCTGCCGCGGGGGTTGAATAAAATTTTTATTAAAAATATTTTTTTTTAATTATAAATTTTTTTTATTATTTGTTCTTTTTTTTTTTTTTTTTTTTTTTTTTTTTTTTTTTTATTAACGTGTAAAAAAAATTCGTGCCGTCCCAAATATTTTATCATTTTTAAACTTATAAATTTTTTCACCCACTGATGAATAAAAATGGAATGAAACGCTAATAAACGCGACTACGGGGATAAATTTTACAACATATTGTTAAAACTAAGTAAACGAAAACGTAAAAAACTGGATACAAAAATATTTTAAAATAATCGACATACATAATACTATTTTTAAAATAATAAATATTCATACCAGCTCTGTATCATTCGCTTGTCCTTTTATTTATTTATTTATTTTTTTTTGTGTATTTTTAATTTTAAATTTCCTTAGGCACTTACTGCATTTCTATTTTAATATTTTTATTTAAAATAGCGTCAATTAAAAATGCAACAAGATGATCCATTTAAATTTTTATAAAAATTTATTCGTAAATCGAAGTAGAAAAAATTCTTAATTTTTTTTTTTCTAATGTATTTTATATCAGACACTTAGATATTAAAATTAATTATCCCCGCGTTATATAATTTCTTATTTATAATTATTAATATTAATATTATTATTGTAATTATTTTAGCACTGCTTAGCACCGTGAGCTTTTATGGCATCGGAATGTTGATTTATGAATAAATTTTACAATTTATGGGAGCAGCATGAAAATTAATTGTCACTTAAGACCCATTTGTCGTTGGACAGCCTCTGTATTTATCAATCAACAAATAAACAAATGACTCTTTACCTTTATCTGTAAGATCAGTCTCTACGCGATTATATCATTAGTTTATTATTTATTTTCAATTATTCATTTTTACTCGTATCGGGAAACATTTTTATACGCAGCCTAAGAGTTGATACAAAAGTAACTATCCAAATCTATAGTATAACTATTACTCTATTTTTATCTAATGACTACAATTATTAATAATTTTTTTATTTTTATAGAAATTAAATTTCATTGTTTGTTTAAATACCGCCAATACAAATTCATTGTTTCCCTGTTTTTAAAATAATACGATTAGGTTTTTAAAAATAAAATTCAAGTAAGCGAAATAACGCGATTTTGTTCATTTAAAATAGTCCTAATAAAACCGGTATTATATATATATATATATATATATATATAAAAAAAAAAAATAAAAAAAAAAAAAAAAAAGTAAAAAATATATATATTTGCGTAAACGCGTCAAGTTTTAATCAATAATTATTAAATCTTTCATCATAAAACACTTTATCCTTTAATCACTTATTTTATAAATCGTATCATAAATTACTTGAAGAAATAATCAATCAACTGCAGAAAATAATTCTCTACATATTCTACAGACTCATCGGTTATGGATCACAATACAAAAATACAAATACGAAAATTTTTTTCTTTATGTGTAAAATTCCCTTTTTTTTTTCTTCATCTTCTTTTTCATTTCTTTCACCCTTAATGACCACTATTGTTATCATTATCATTTTTATCAAGTTTACCATTTGTTTCGTTCTTATCAGTCCCTCCTCTCATTAAAACGTGGATCATAGCTTATAGCAGCTTGTAAATAAAAAGTATGGTTTCAAAAACTCCATTGGTCTTTTTTCTGTACCTATTTTAATTATTTTTCAATTTATCAACTAACCGATTAATCAATAATTATTTAATTAATTGATTAGCTTGTTTATTTATTTTAAATAAAAGCTCGATAAAATTTGATCCACGTAACCTTGATTTCGTTTTAAAATATTGTATTACTTATGTTATGAGTTTATAGTTATCCTTTAAGATAAACTATTTATCCACGTAAATAAAGATAGCCGCAAACCGCGATAACGCCCCCACCGATTATTACGGTACCTATGCCTAGTGTTACGGGCTTGAATATTGACCTCTTGAAATTTTGCCAATTTTCCGTTTGCTGTTGGCGACGTTTCATTTCCCGCACCTGCTTCGCCAGTCGATCTTTCTTCTCCTGGTGACGTTGACGTAATTCATTTTTCCTAGAATTATTCAATTTCATATAATGATACAGTTATAATTACCAGTTCATAAATATCATTGATATCATTACTAGTATTACTGTCATAAATAAACACTGTAATAAATTACTACTCTTTGATGTGGTATAAATTATATTAAATTTAAATTCTGAGTAAAATATTGCAAACATCAAACAAGATTTGGTTTTAAAAATTCAATTATCTACTAGGAAATACCACACCTGTTATTTTTTACAGTGTCATTTTTTATTGGCAATTAATATGATTTAAATAAATAAACTTACGTGTCTGATGTATCGCTACGTGGAGAACTGTCTTTAAGTAATGAATTTTCGCTGTTTTCTTCACTTGCCGCATCAACGTTATTTTCATGTACATTATTTGAGTTTGTTGTTATTTTATTAATATTATCGATTAATATCGGTGGTTCCATAGGTAATGGTTTATTTGGAGGACCAGTTCCATTTTCTAAATAATAAAAATAATTTGATAAAATTATTTATTTTGTCAGGTAATAATTCTCGTACTGCAGATTTTTTAACTTCCCGCTAAGAAAATTAAAAATTTTACAAAATTTCAGAAAATTTTAGACCGATTTCATAGTGGTTGGTGCTATTCAAAGGAACTTGACCAAAATTAAATTTTGGATACAATATGGAGCGATTTGAACCGGTAGATTTTGAGAAATCTTAAAAAATCAAAAAAAAATTTTTTTAAATGTGGTTTTTTGTAATAACTTTTAAACGGCTTCACCGATTGATTGAAAAAAACTAATCAGCTTTTAACCTCAAAAAACTACATCGATAGCTACTAGCCCAGTAAAAATCGGTTAATACGTTCGTGAGTTATCGTTGTCGAAAGAAAACCGAAAAAAGTGTTTTTAGGAATTACTTTGAAATTTCTAATTCAATCAATTTAAACTTGAAGAATTTTTTATGATGCTTCAAAAACTGCGTCGAATGCCGCCATTTGAAAATCGGTTCATTCATTTAAAACTTATCGTGGTTTGAAAATTCAAAAAATAGTGTCTTATTAAACTTCCATCATACTTTTGAGCTCGGAGAGCTCAAAATGACACGATAATTATATTTTTAAGCTCAAAGAGCTCAAAAAAGTAATAAGTGCAATTTTGACCGTTTAAGTGTGGAATTAGCGGGAAGTTTCAGGGATGGCCTTAAGGGTCAACCGTTTTCTAAATTTTTTTTTTTGTTATTAAAATATTATTTCTGAGGAAATAATAATAGAAAAAAAAAATTTTTAAAATTACCATTTTCCGAGACAGGGCTAGGTGTCAAATCAGACATCATACTTCTTGTAAGACTGTCGCCGCGAGGAGGAGGTAATGGTGGTGGTTCATCATCTTCTTCTTGAGATGAATTCATGATATCATTATTCACGACATCGTAGTGATTTATTATTTCAATACTATCGTCCAAATTCTGTAACCAAATAAGTTAAAACTTAATTAGTAAAAATCAAGTTATTTTTAAATCAAATAGTAGTACAAAGCTTTCAAATATGTCGATTAATTTATTAAGTAAAAGCAATGTACTACTGTAAATTGGTATTTATTACCACGTTATTAGAAGGCAGTTGTTTAGCTCCTTCGATTATTGCTGCATATGAAAACCGAAGCTGATCGGGTGTTTGAATAAGCCCCATACGAGACCGTCTCATTTCCAGCAAAACTTCTTTTACATTTACTGAATTTAATCCATTTTTCTCGATCTATTATCAATAATTATAAATATTAATTTTTTTTATCAGTAAATTTATATAAATTTAATTCATTACTAACCAAAATAAGACAAGTATCAACGAGACAAAATGTTCCCGAACGACCGATTCCAGCGGAACAATGAACAATTGGTGGCCCAACATTTGAGTCAAGAGCGCCAGATTTTCTGACATCAACTAAGAACCGTAAAAATGCCACGGGACTTTGAGGAACTCCGAAATCGGGCCATGTGATGTAGTGAAAATGTAAAATTTCTCTGCTTTTCATTGAATCTAAATCCGTTAATCTGAAAATATCAATATTAATTCATCAATAACAATTATTAATAATGATAAATAAAAAGTTATTTATAAATACTATGATAACAAATAAAAATATATATTTATAAAACCAAGAACATTGTGATTAAACTATTGTGTAATTGTCATAAATGTCAACAGAGATTATCGCAAAATAATTGAATACTGAGATCAGTGAGGTCGAGATAGATTTCCCAATATCTTATCAACTTCTAGTTAATTGACATCACGAGTAATTATTTTTTACAAGTTGAAATATCTATTTCGTTATATGATAAACTAGCTGTTACTCGCCCGCTCCGCTGGGCGCTTTATAGAATTGCCTTCTTGGATCTAGACTCTAAATTTTATTAATGTTTTGACTTGCATAGATTCCTAATTTTATCGAATTGGCATGCACCTTTTACCCATATAACTATTCTAGTTAATATTCATTGTAACGTTGAATGTGCAATCATTATAACATTCCCGTGTCTTTCTTACAAAAATGAATAATAATTGATATGAAAAAAAAAAAATTGTCATGAGCATTGAAAGTTTCTGTTAAAGAAATTGCAGGTCTCATAAGTGAAGAAATCCGCCGAGTATATAAACATAATAAAAAAAATTATTTTAAATAAATGACAATCAAATAGAATAAATTTAGTTACAATAAAAATTCATTATTTCTAAGTCAAAAAAATATAGGTTCCAGATAAGTAATCACCAACATATCATATACTAAAACCTTCTTCGAAACACGCTGCATCTTATGGTATAAGTATTATTTCGATCGGTTCAGTAGTTTTCGCAGTATAACCGAACAAAAAAAAAAAACCGGCTCTCCATTTATTAGTATAGGTTAAATCGAGTTACTGATGCCAAAAAGGCGCATCTCAACATCTACAGAGCCAAAAGGGCACAGTTCCAAAAAAATACCATCAATATTACAAAAATCTGTGCTTTGATGATGGTAACAACTGATGAATTTGTTTTAAAATTAAAGTATTTTTTCAAAGTTTAAATTCACAAGCAATATATATTTATTATTTTTTACTTTCAGAAGCAAAAGATAATGATAGTGGAGACAGCAACGGAGTAGTGCCTAGCTAAATTGATATTTTAGTTTCTTCATTAATCAAATATATATTCTCTTAAAAGAAAATGAGTCGAAGAGTTATTATTTTTACCAGTGTTATAACTTTTCTCCTTTTTTAATGGCTAATAATTAATTATAATTATAATTTAAAAAAAAAAAAATACGTCCTTTTGGCTTTAGAATTTTTTTGTATTAGAGCCAAAAGGGCGTATACAAAAAAATTTTTTATTCACTTTTTTTATAGAATCTATATGTTATAAACATTTTTAGGTTAGTTGGAGTAAAAAAAAATTTTTTTTATACCCCTATATTGGCATTAGTTAACGCGAAATAATTATTGTGATTTTAAGATGAATTGAAAAATTTTTTAGAGTTTATTCAATTTAGTTAAATCTATTTAAAAAGTCAATAAAAAGTTTAAATATCGTAATCTAATAATAGTGGTTGTTTAGAGAGACGCTCCCCTACAAGCCTATTGGTATGAAATAATTGAATTCCAAGAATTACCTCAGTGTACTAGTAGTATAGTGAGAAGTTTCGATCCGTTTAACAAATTCCACTTTTAAATTAACGTCGGGAAATGTCATAGAGCTGTTGGAGCCACCGAGGGGCCAGTACTGATGGCACTTAACTTGCTCTTTTTCGATAACTTTGTTCAACATAAGAATACCCTTTGAATTTTGCTCCCAAACCATCAACCAAAAGTGTCCAGCTGTGTATGGCAATGGTCCTTGAGTCAAAATATATTGCCGGTTTGCTTTTTCCATCTATTGAAAAATTTAATTAGTATAAGTTAAATAAAAAAATTATTGTTTATTTTTAAATTAATAAATTACCTTAACAAGATTCGCATTAATATAATCGCAAGAGCCCCTATGTAAAACGACTCTTGTATGATCATAAGGCGCAACGTCTCTGTACCGATTAAGATTTTTATTTTGCAGTTTCTTGGACTCATTGCACGAGTAATCAAAATTACTCGACTCATTGCGAATTTGCTGAAATAAATAAACATGAATTATTCACCCTCATAAAATGTTAAATTAAAGAACATATAATTCGCAAATATATGAATATAAATAAGTCATTGTTTAGTTTCTCGAAAAAAAAATAAATAAATAAATAGAAAAAAAAAACATCAACTAACAACAGTACACTAGTGTATTATGTATTCAATTATTACAATCATATATTATTAACACCCACGCAACCGGACATACTTAAAAATAAAGTTGACTGTGTTAAAATAATCCACGTAATTTAATAGAAGTTAACAATTATTTTCATTCATTATATTTCCCCTGTTTTTTTAAATTATTTATGAGTCATTGGAATTAACGGTATTACAAAGGCTAAAAATATACTCGAGAGTAATTAACCAGTTGATGTCGTATTATTTACGATTTATTAATCATCTAGAGTATAAAATAGTTTTATTATAATTATTATTTTAATTTTATTTATTCTTGAAGTTAATTACTGTGTACCAACAGTTGTTTAAATAAAAATCTAAAACAACCATTGATTTATTAGTTTATTGTTAAATCCAATTTGTTGTTGACCTATAATTGGATTTCTGACAATCAGATTATACACTCTAGATTACAGAATTAGATTAAAATAGCTTCTATTTAATTTGAATTTTCTACTAGTAAATCCAGTTAATAACATTGTTTGTAACTAAAGTAAATATTTATAATGAAAATAAATAAAAAAAAAAAAAATTATAATATTTATTATTTTTAAATTATTAATTGAAAATCCTTTCATAAATTTTATACCTGATACAAAATAGCCCACGCTCCCTTGGAATTAATCTCCAAAAACTCAGTCTCAACATTGCTGACAGCGTCCCTTGTCTCTGAAGTCATCCTGGCTGATTACAATCTCGATAAATTGTTACTGGGGATAAAAAAAAATATTAGAATGTCAACGAACATTTATCTGTATATATCTCTATCTATATATATATATATATTGTAAACTAGATAAATTGTTCCCTTTGTTATAAGCCATTTACCTCGGGCTAATTACCTCACAATAAAGTGAGACAAGTGTGTCTTTAACTTGGGTTTGACTGAATTTATAACAATCGTAACGTAACACCCGAAACTGTGAGTTTTTAATAAAAATAATAAAACATAAAGCAACAAGAAAAAAAAAAAGCCGTGCCGAGGGCTTTTTTGGAGCGACTTCAAGGATTTACTCGGCCTCTGGCCATAAGAAATTGTCACTTGCCAGCCGACTTTACGATTTAATTGCTATTATTAATTGTTTTAGGGTTTTTATTTGTGGTCGAGGTCTTGCCTCGGAAAGCTTTTTTGACTCGAAACGGTCAAACGGAGCGATCCTTACACTTGCAGTAATTTTTTTTTAATTAACACAGCAACATACACTATGCACACTTACGTGTCTGTATTGAGGCTATAAAACGAAAATGCTGAGAAGCTGACAATGCTCCAAATCTCGCTGGAGATCGGGTGCGTTGAGAATGAGACGCCAGTCCCTCTAGTGGGTGTTTGGTGCGGAGGTTTTGAGAACCATCGTGCAGAGCTGAACTGAGGAGGCAAGCGAACAACCTGGCTGATCGATTGATGGAAGCTGCTTGCGCGCGCGCAAATTATTATTATTATTATTATTATTATTATTATTATTATTATTATTATTATTATTATTATTATTATTATTATTATTATTATTATTATTATTATTATTATTATTATTATTATTATCTTTCACTATCGAATTAAATGTAAAGAGCAATTTAAAAAATTATGAAAATCAAGTTAGCTGACATGTAACAATTTTTAGAAATTTTTTATCGAAAAAATTTCAATTAAACAATTAAAAAAAAAATATCACATGTTAAAAACTTGAAAAACTATAAGTGCAATTTTTTATAAAAAAAAAATTCAAAAATTTTTAGACGTCTGCTAACTTCAGTGTCATAAAAAATTTTAATCTTTAATTTCAAGTTTAAAAAAAAAATATAACTGAAATTCTATTATATAAACCGTGAAATTGAAAACTAAGAGACCTAAGACTACTATTATACTACTATATTATATTCTTCTTATACTACTACTCTTTTATTGTTATAGCACCTTCGAGTGAATCTGTACTATTATTATTTTTGTAGCCTTATGGTCGTCAGGGGACATAGTCTTACGATCAATTAAATAAAGCATTGCATTACATTATATTATTTAAGATTTAATGCTAAATTAACTGCAGGTTGTAAGCAATGCAAGTCTTATGCGTAAGTTTAAATTACCACTTGAAAAGTTGAAAAGAAGAAAAAAAAAATTATCAATTGAATTACTGGCAATGATTCATGGAATCTCATAAATAATTTACAAATTTTCCCATTTAAATATGCAAATTTTTTATTACACTGAAGTTGACAGACACTAAAAATTTTTTTGGAATTTTATGGCAATTAAATTATTATAAAAAAAATTTAATTATAAATTTCACATGTGAAAATTAATAAAAGTTACAAGTAAAAATTTTTAAAAGCATTTTTTATTATAATTGATTTGCTATAAAAATTTTTATAGTTGACAGCTAACTTCGGTATCATAACTTTTTTCTTTTCTTTTACTTTATAAGTTCATTTATATTTAAAATAAAAATAACTAAATATGAAAAGATTTTTGTATGGAAATATTTGAAAATGGGTAAAAAAAGCTGCTAATGTTTACGTATTTTTATTATGTTATTTTTCGTCAGCGGGTTGACACTGCTAATATCAATACTGACTTCAAATTATAATTTTTTAATTTAAGTCAGCACAGTACATTTTTTTCCTTTTTTTGAAATAATAATGCATAGTGAAACATTTTTGGTTACAGAAAATTTTTATTTCAAGAAAAAAAACTCAAATATTTACATTTATTTACATTGATACATCAAGATCTGATGTAACTTCATTTTAATACGGTTCAATTCCAGATGAATAAATAACAAATATTAGGATCACGGGTAGTTGGAAAAACATAGTTAAATCAATTTAAACAATCATTGAATTGCAACGTTTTGTAAGTAATTCTTTTCAATTGCGTTTTCATTGTTCTTAATATTTTTTTTAAACAGGGGTCTTTATTCTTAAGACTTTATCAAAATATTCTTAAGACTTTATAAATATTATTGTGGTCATCAAATTATATTAACAAAAGATCATTTATGTATTTAATTATTGTTATCACAGTATATTTTTAGGTAGATTTATTTAGAAATCTAACTATTGCATTAGTCCTCAAGGTGAAATTTTCACCTGATTTTGCTATCATATGTTATAATTAGTCGAGTAGATTCCAAAAATACCATTGGTTGAAAAATTTATATATGTATGTATATATATAGATGTAATATAACCAGCCTTGTCATCAGGATATCTCGAAAAGTTTTCAACCGATCTTGATGAAACTTGGTTAACATATTCTTTGAGTAATTACCGAGGTCGAGTTCGAAGATGAGCAAAATCGGTCAATTAGTTTAGAAATGGCGGCCATTTAAAATTTTCAAATTTTTGTAAATTTCAAGTTTTGTAACTATAACCGTGAATAACTTTTGACTGACAGAAAAAAGCTCATTTCTGGAAACTTTATGGTGAAGCTGATTATATTACGTTCAATTTGACATATAGCACTTATACTTTATGAAGATTTTTATTAATTTTATAGGCCATTCAAAAATTTTGAAATAATGAAAATTTTTTTTTAAATGTGGTTAGGGATATTTGGCAACAAATGGTTAACCATGCAGGAAATAATTTGGAGATTGACACATCTTGGCCATCAATCTAATGATGAATCAGAAACAATCGTCAAAAGACATCGTCACATCCAGGAGCCAGAAATTATTGAAACAGAGATGACGAACGCGCGGAAGGAAATCCAACTCGAGAGTTCTGATTCTTCAGATGATGAGGAGTTATCTGATACTGAAATAGAGCGAAGACTTGAGGCGCTGAAACAACGTGTGCTATCCGAGAAAGAAACCGAGGAGGAAATAATCAAAGACGAAGAAACTCAAGGAAATAAGCTAGCGGACTCAACAGAAAGTAAACTTGAGGACGTTTGTACGGACGACGAGAATGATGAAGTCGAGTACGAAGCCTGGAAACTCCGTGAGTTAAAAAGAATAAAATAAGATCGAGAGGAAAGTGAAGCCACTGAGAGTGGAAGATTGGAAATAGAAAGAATCAGAAACTTAACTGAAGAAGAACGTCAACACGAAGCTAAGCTTAATCCAGAAGTTATCATTGAAAAAGTCACTATAGGAAAGTATGTGTTTACACACGTACGCCAATATCTAGGTCTATATTATCTTGATAAAAAAGATAATGTAATGAAAAAGTATATACTGGAGCTCCACTGGAGGATCATTAAGATAAAACTGTTTTACCTTAAGTTATGCAGGACAAAAACTTTGGGCGCAGTGGACGGACCAAGTATATACTCATTTGGTCGATCAAGACACTACACAATTTGATTCCTCTTGAAGATCTGAGACAGCCCAAAATTTTAAATTCCACAATAATCAATTTGCTGGAATGAAGCAGTTATTCGAGAAACCGTCATTGAAAAAACGAAAGTACGACTTTGATTTTTTTGAAATAAAAATTTTTTGTAATAAATAATATATGTCTCGCTATTTATTATTATTTCACTGAATAATGGCTATCTAATAATTTAATTTTAAATAAATAAATTGAGAAAAAAATCTAATTATTACTAATTAAAATGTTCGTATATTATCAGCAAATCATTTTTTCAAAAATTAACAAATAAAATGCTCAGTTATATAATTTTTCATCTTTTAAAGTATTAATTTTTTTTTTTTATTTAATTTGAGGTGAATAAATAGGTATTTAAGTTATACAATTAACTTTTTTATGTTTATAGTTAAAATATGCGGGTAAAAAAAGGCACAAGTATTCAAAATTATTGAAAGCTGAATACCAAATTAAAGATACTTAAATTTAAGTAAAATTTAAAATAATTTAAATATCACAAAATAAAATATTAAACACTCAAATTTTCAGGAAATAAATTCGCATTACTCGAAATAAAATAAATAATCAGTAAAGTACTGAGATATTGTCAACTATGGAGTTAGTCTCATCAGGTATAGAAAAAGTAGTAACTAAATTCCGAGTGACTGTGCGTGCCAAGGGTGGTATTTTTATAAAAATAATTCTTAGAATACAATCACACAATTCTTAAAAATTTTTAGAATGAATATGTATCATATATCATAAATCATATTCTGTTTTGTAAGTTTTATATTCACAATAAAAATGTTTCGATTAATTATTTAGTATTTAGCGTTTAAATTTTTCACGCTAATGCTTACATGGAGGCTCCAGCGTGCTGATTGGTGGTTTCGTTACCTCTGGTGGTGACAGCAGGTACTAAGTTTATCAAAGAACCTTCGAGCATTATCTTTTATAGCAATTACGTCAAAATTAACTCGCAACAAACTACGACAACAAATAGCAAGGAAATACGTGTCTTCAAGATCCAATTTACAATTTATCATTTTATATTTAATTTTTATTTATAAATTTGATAAATCACCTAAACACCATTAACACCATGACATATGTGTCAGGAGGTAAATAATTATTACAATAACTTGTTTGCTTTTTTGACAACCAGCTGAATAACTTTCAATGTTTTTATTTAGATGGACAAGTCCTCAAAAGTAAACCATGGGGCATCAGCAGTATTTTCGGATTTTTCAGCGGGATTTTTTATGGAGTGGCCATGTTGTAAGTTATTATTAATAAGAAATATTTTTTTAATTATTAACCACAAAATTGAATTATTTTTTAAGACAATTTTTCATGACATAAAAGCTAGCAGTCACTTTAAAATTTTTCAATTTTATTTAACAAAAAAATTATTTTTTAAAATTTGAATTTTTTATTTTTTTTAATTTCTACATGTCAATTTTCTTTTCTAATTTTTTTTTTGCCATAATTTACTTGTTATAAAATTCTTAAAATTATAAAATATATGCTAAATTAAATGACATTGAATGAGAATTAATTTAGTAGATATTAAATAATTTTTAGAATTTTCTTAACAAATAAATCATGGCAAAAAAAATGAGAAAAAAAAATTGACATGTAGAAATTTTAAAAAACTATAAATGCAATTTTTTTAAAATAATTTTTCAGGAAAGATTTTTTTGTTAGATAAAATTAAAAAATTATCAATTGACTATTTTTTTTTAACAAATAAATTCATTCCGAAAAGTTATTTTTAAAAAGTTGCATTTAAAATTTTTATAAATCTTTAAATAATAATTTTTTTTTCTAATTTCTTTTACCATAATTTATTTGTTACAAAAATTCGTAAAATCATCAAATATTTGCTGAATTGATTTTCATTAAATTAATTTTCATCAATTGTTCAGCTTCCAAACTTTAATCAACCCATCAACAACTAGATACGGAGATGGATACACCAGGAGTTACCGTCCAGGCTCTGGGTACTTATTTTTTGTTATAATTATAAGAAATAAAAAAACTATTGAGATAAGACTTGACCTAATAATAATATTTATATCATTATCTAGACCCCCACGTCCGCCTACATCGAAAAAAATTCATGGACTGAATTTAAAACCTCCTTCAAATGTTCCTGGTGGATGCACAAGTTGTCAAGGATAATTAAAAAATAGCAAACATTAATTTACATTCCAGGCAATGAGGAGCAGCCGCGAATGTAAAAATTTAAATTAAATTACCGCAATACTTTTATTTTTTAAAATCAAAATATAAAAATTCATTTTACAAATCGATTAATTTAAAGTTTAAACATATTGTATTTGTATTTACAAATGTTATTCATGGTTTAACGATATATTAACTTACACTTATAAAGTATGCAATGTATAATATAAAATGAATTACTTATTTTTTATTTTTGTAACAAGCCCAGCGGCGATTGTCGTACCGGATAAGCGAAGCATAACTCTACCGAGTTGTTTAAAATCACGGTAGAGCTCTAGACAAATTGGTCTTTGAGTTGAAATTTCAATAGTAGCGCTGGAGTTTTTGGGCAAGCACCTCGGTTTCTTTTTTATAACTTGCCCAGTGCTTTTGTGGAGTTGCTCGATTAACTTTGTAATAACCGCGGGTTCTACTAACGACTGGGAATGAAGTACTACTGGAAGTCCTTTAGTAATGGGCATTGCGATTGAGAAAATAACAACATGAGCTTCGAAGCAAGTTGTTACAGGTATCGGCTTGTGAGGATTGCAAATTATGTCACCGACTCCTATGTTTTGCTGCTCTATTCCTGAAATTATCAGAGAGATATTGTCTCCGGCGAAGCTATTTGTAATTGGCAATTCATCGGCAAGTATTCCTGAAAAAAAATTATCTTTTTAATATCTTTAGTCTTTATTCTATATATTAAAAATTCTATAACTATAAATACCTTTGACAACTCCATTTTCATTACGGGGTAGAAGCAATACTTTATCACCGACAACTACCATCCCTGCCTCAACATGACCTGAAATACAAAATCCCGAACCAGTGCCTTTGAATACGTCGTTAACAGACAAACGGAAGGGTTTGGCAATTGGCCTCTCTGGGCATTTGAAGCTGTCGATAACTTTGAGTAGAGTTGGTCCGCTGTACCAACTCGTGAGTCCCGGAGCTTTTGCAGGAGACGCAAGGTTTTCTCCGGATAATCCGCTGCAAGGAACAAAAGTCACGGTATCTCTGAAACCTGCTTGTTTTAAAAAGACGCTCATTTTTTCAGATATTTCATCGAATCTTTCTTTAGACCAGTCTACAGTGTCCAGCTTGTTTACTACCACTGCTATCTGTGAAACACCTGTTACAATTTTTGATATTAAATTATTAGTTATTAGTAATATTATATTATATTTTTTCTTGAGGGATCATTCTGGTTTGTAACTTTTGAAAAAAATTTTTTTTTCTTGCATTTTTTGAATGTACATATTGATACTGGCATTCTAATACGTCGTATCCTACATTTAGAAAATTTAGAAGTATCTATTCACACGTAAAAAAATCCTGATAAATCGACGCAGCGTGAATATAAGGGCCTGTACATTCACGCAGACGGTAAAAACAGTTTATTTCTAACATTGATTAAATGGGATTTAACGGGTGAAGATATTTATTTTAAAATAGTTATTAAACTATTTGATCTTTAAATTTGTAATATGACTTGCATAACATTGTTGTGATTTTATTATTCAAAAAAAGTTAATATGTCAAATTTTATGGGATATGACGTATGAGAATAGCAGTATCGATATATCTACAATGAAAAAAAAATTAACTTGATTCGAGAGAAAATTTCTTGAACCAAGATAATAATTTTGAAGAGGGTAATTGCCTTGAATCAAGACAAAAAATTCTTGAATCAAGTAAAATTTCCTTAAATCAAGAAAAATTATATTACTTCAAGAATTTTTCTACTTAAATCAAGAAGATTAAGTTTTTCAAAATTATATACTTGATTCAAAAACATTTTTTTTTCTGTGTACAGGTATTGTGTTAAAATTTCTAAGTGATCTGACCACTGTAACTATATTATTTTACGATTTTTATGGAGATTTTCGAGTAAAAGAAAATCAAATTTTTAAAAAAGCTAAAGGGATTTTCTACGGTGCCGGCATCGTTGATTGACTTTAGGTAAGATTTTTTATTTTTTTGTTAAAAAAAACTTTAAAGGCGTTTATCTCTGAACTATGCTTTTTTGGTTGACGTTCATGATATCTCCGTAACTACTGACCCACTCTTAATGAAATTTAAATCATATCTTCTACATAGTAGTAGAAGCTATTGCATCTGCTACAACCAAATTAAAATTTAGATTTTTACCATATTATTAAGACTAAAAAATGTGAAAAAAGCCTAACTTGTCAGTTTTTTTTTTCAATTCTCAACCATTCTGTTATTTATCAATAAATATTAATCTCCGTAGTTGATGCAATAGCTATTTATATATTGAAGGTAAATAAATTTTGGTTTTTGTGTTTTAGATGAGCCGTTATCAAGTTATCAAGTACGTCAGCGACATACCTGTTGTTTATAAAAAATATAAAAAAAATAAAGTTAGATATTTTTTGTGTTATTCAAGAGTATATGTGTTGAGCAGAATAAATTTTATACCAATATCTATAATAGTTTCTGTGTGAAAAAATAATGAATATTTGCTTTTTTTCTAACCCCGGAGCCAGAATGATCCCTTATTAAGGGGGTATTCTGGTCTAGAAATTTGAAAAATTCGAATTATTTTTTTTCGCATATCTGCAAAGTTTAGACCCTTAAAAATATGTCCTTGAGTGGATTTTTAAAAATCCGAATTATTTTCGGAGATACCGAGGATTTTGTGACGCAGCTGCTTCTGCTTCTGCTTCTTCAATAGAAGGCAGAACAGCTCGATTAGCAGAAAGAACTTCGCAAAACATCGAGTAGGAAGTAGAAGAAGGCTCAATTTACGGATCTGGGATTCGCGATTAATCCAAAGTGAATATTAAATATTTCTCAAACTTTAAACGCGATTTTCTCGAAACTACTTTTTTTAAAGTGGTTGACATGATATCTTAAGTTCTACCCCACTGATTCCTTTGAAATTTAGTGGGAATTTGTTTTATATATCTCTCTATTGCGTCTGCTATGGATTTCAAAAAATTTCATTTTGGAGTATTTTTAAAAAATTCGAAAAGGTCAAAAAAAAGGGGTAAAAAAAATTGATATTTTATGTCGACGCCATTTTGTGAATTTTTTTTTTTTTGACTATAGTCAACACGATAGCGACATTTTTACAGATTGAGAATTTCTCAAATTTTTTTGTTTCATATCACTACAAGGGCTGGAATCATGTCAACCAGAGTGCACCGTTTTTTTTGTAACCCCCACTTCACCGCCCTGTAATTTGTCAAATTTATCATTTTTTTTTTTTTAATTTTTTTTTATATTCTTGAACTGTCAATAAACATCATATAAAAAAACGGATTATAAAAATGTTTTTCATTTTTTTTTTATGTTAGTTTGAAAAATGCCTAAAATTTAGGCTTCTAGACCAGAATACCCCCTTAAATTAATTATATGATAAATTAAATTACCTAATGAACGAAGAAGAAGAGCATGTTCTCTAGTTTGACCACCACTATCAAAACCAGTTTCAAACTCGCCTTTAGTAGCATCGACCACCAATAAAGCTACATCAGCTTGTGTAGCACCAATTATCATGTTTGGAATAAAGTCCTTGTGTCCCGGAGCGTCGAGAAGAGTTACTGATTTAGTATCAGTTTCAAACTTTGTGTATCCAACATCCATCGTTATTCCTCTCTCCCTATTTATTAGTTAAATTAATAAAAAAAATTATTACTCAATAAATAGCTTCAATAATAAAATAATAACCATACTATAAGAAACATCAATCATTACCTTTCTTCTCCAGTTTCATCAAGGACCCAAGCATAGGCAAAAGATTGTTTACCAATTTTCTTACTTTCCTGCTGATACTTATGAATCAACTTTGACGAAACCTGTCCCAAGTCGCAGAGCAATCGTCCAAGTAAAGTACTTTTTCCAGCATCAACATGGCCCACAACCACGAGATGCAGCTGCTCTTTAGCGTCTCCTCGCTTGTCTTTATAAATAGCTGCAACATCACGCTTATCCTCAGCGCTCTTAGATTTATTTTCCGGAGTAACGCGTCCTGACTGTGGTGATTGACAACGTGGTGAATTTGGTATGGAGACGTTGAGATTCTTCTTGAACCCTTCTTCTTTTCCTTTAGGGCCTGTTGAAGAGTTCGCTGACGCCTCTAAGGGACTCAGCGATCTCGGGCTTTCTTGACGCGCGTGCAGTAAATCGCTGTCAATGTTATTCTTCAAATCAAACCCCTTTGTAATTGTGCGTGCTTTTGCTGGAGTTACGACTCTCGCTGATGGCGTTGTTACTTGTACTGTTGGCTTTATCTTGATACCTAACTCATTATTATTATTAATTATTATTATATCAATAATGTTTACACAATTATAACAAGATAAATTATTAAATATTTTATTTATAAAAAAAAAAAATGACCCGCATAAAATTCATGAATTTCAATATTTATACAAAGTTATTATGCATTTTGTGATTCAAGTATTAATTGTTAAAAATAACATTGTTAGGTACTTAGTTATTGTTCAATTGTTTCAAACTAAAAAAAAAATTTTTTAATTATGTAAAATATATACAATAATTATTCAAATCATGATTTTGACAGTAATTATCGCCGTAAATTAGCCAGAATAAGACTGTCGGGAGACGGTGATGAAAAATCAAATGGTTTAATGATATCACTGAATTCAGACTTTGATTTCTCAATGTATGGTTTGTGACTTTTCCATTTTTTACATAACATTTTTCCAAAAGGTGATGCCATTTTATTGAAATGAGTCAACTGAGAGTACTTTAAGTTAATTGAAGTTAATTTGCATTCGAGTACTTCGACGCTTTCAACAATCAACGATGAACAAATAGGTTCATTGATATTATCATAAAGTTCTTTTAAATTAAAACCATCCTTTCTTTTTGTGGAATTGTCTTGTTCATTAGCTAATTTAATTTTTTTATAATTAGCAGATGATTCGGACTGTCTGAGAGCTGCGGTTAAATCAATTTCCCAGTCATTAGACTTTTCTTCTTCTTTTTCCTCATTCTTTTCTTTATTTTTTCCTTCAAATTTCTGCTCCAACTGGAGATTCTTCACACTGGAGGCCACTTTATTAACCTCAGTGTTAACCGCATCAACATTGTCTACTGACTTGATCAATTTACCCGGCAGATGAATCGGGGTTGGTTCTCTATTAGATAATTTTGGTATAACAAAAGTACTTTTCTTTAATGGACTGTTGGATTTTAAATGATGAGCAGTCATCTCGGCCAGCGAACCAAATGATTTTTTATCACCGAGCTTGTCATTTTTCGGACTTAAACCTTTAGCACTCGCATGGTTACTGATCAAACCGGACAACGAATTAAATTTCGGTTTTTCCGGAGTTACTTTAGATTTATGACTCGCCATCAGGTCAGAAAGAGAAGAAAAGCCCGGAGACTTGGTTTCGTTTTTTTTAGCCCCGAAAATCGGGGACCCGGGTTTTTTAGTCAGTAAATTCAACTTGGGCTTAATGTTATTAGATGTAATTGTTAAGGAACCTTACCTTACCGATGAACAAAACCCCACATGAAACAAATAATTAAATTATTTTGATAAGACAAGAGTTTTTTTATTTTATTTAATATTATATTAAACAGTATAGCTACCTGATTGTGCTTCTATGCGATCTTTGGCCTTGGCTGCATCTGTTTCAATTAGAAAAATTGAATTAATTAACACAATTAGTAATTATTTAATTAAATAAAATATTATTTATTAGGAAAAATAATTTTTAAATTTATGACATTAAATTTAGCTGTCACTTGACAATTTTTTAATTTTCATTAACAAACAAATTTGTTCCAAAAAATTATTTTATAAAAATTGCATTTTTAATTTTTTAAAATTTCTACATGTCAATTATTCTAATAATTTTTTTTGTCATAAATTATTTGTTACAAAAATGATCAAATATCTGCTAAATTAATTTTTATTTTAAATTTCACATATTTAGTAGTAAAAAAAAAATTACCAGACTGATATTTAGGAGGCGAAGATTTAAGAATATTATCCAGAGCAACTTCAGCATCAAAATTGCATTCAATTATTTTCTCAGTGAGTATTGAATCAGGAACAGTGTCACCGATAACGTTTTTCACCACCTCAATACAGGACATCAGCTTAGCAGTGTCAAGTTCAGACAACTCAGGTTTTTTGGGCAAAGCTGAAGCTTTGTTATCATCATCATCATCATCTTCATTGTCTTCTTTAATATCAGGCTCGTTGATGAAGGAAGCGATGTTCGGCTGCTTGTTACGGTCGAACAAAAATTCATCAGCTACAAATAAAAAACATTAGTCAGCTGATTGCGTAAAGTGGAACAAAAAATAAATTACCTCCAGGAGACATGCAGTAATCATCTTCTACAGAGTGTCCGTATACATCGTCATAGCCGTCGTATTCTTAAAAATAAAAATTAGGTCATTAGACAATATTATTATTTTATTGTTATATTGATACAGATGGTTATTTAATTTTACTTAACCTGTAAATTTTTAGTTTTAAATAATAAATATATAATTGCTAGTTACTTACCATCAGAATAATTCATCGAACGTATACCTCGATGCCGTGACATTTTGATGCTTGATTTCTATTTTTTTCTCTATTAATGAAAGTTTAGCAACTAAAAACATTCGGAAAATTTTAGTTTTGAACAACTCACGGTTATTCGTGTATGTTAGTATATATTTATCTGACTAACCAGCTGGTATTATTCTAGAAGCTCAAACTGAAGACACTATAGATATTATTGGGCTGAAATTCGAAATTGTTGTGTGGAGCCGAAGATACCCGAAGGTATTACTTAACTACTATCACTATAGATTTTGTTTATTGTTATTTTTTTTTTATTTTAAACAATTTATAATTTATTTGAATTTGATTAAAAAAAATTGAAACTTGGAAATTTTTTTAAAATAACTTTAAAAAATATTTAAAAATTTTAATGAATTCTAAAAAATTCAAAGATCTCAAGAATATTTTAGAAAATTCGAGAATAATCGAAAATATAAAACAATATGAGAAGAAATAGACTAAAAAATACAAAAGAAAAATATATATATCAAGTAAACAATTATATGTTTCATCTAACAAAAATTTTCTTTATATTTAAAAATCGCGCTATCAATAATTAGAGCGCAGCACATGCCTGTTGTCATCAAATAAAAATAATAAAAAACGAATTAAATTAATTCTAAACATCACACATCACTCTGACATCTTAAAATTTTTATAACATTTTTGTGTCAACACGTAAACGTTAGTATCAACAACAAAAGTCGTACTTTATAAAAATATCTAAAAAATGAGTGTGAAACATCTGAGTACCGGTAAGTTTATAATTCATTTATTTAATTGACATATGAAATATCAATTATAATTATAATACTTATATCAAAATGAATTTTGTAGGTTCTGTTCCACCGCCGGTAGTTCCAGGAAAACTACGTCTTTACAGCATGAGATTTTGTCCTTATGCTCAACGTGTGCATCTCGTTCTTGATACTAAAAAAATTCCGTAAATATTTTATTAAAATTAATTACAACTAATAGTAATAATTGTAAGGATAATATTTAATATTAATTACAGATATGACGTCGTTTATGTAAATTTGACTAACAAACCCGAGTGGCTGATTGAAAAAAGTCCCCTTGGCAAAGTTCCTTGCATTGAGTTTGAAGATGGTCAAGTTTTGTACGAAAGTCTTATAATCGCTGATTATTTGAATGAAGCTCATCCAGAGCCTAATTTATATCCCAGCGATCCGAAAGCTAAAGCTAAGGATAAAATTCTAATTGAACGCTTCAATGGATTAATTTCATTAATGTACAAGGTAATTGTTTTTAAGTATTTAAAGAAATTATCTACACTGATAAAAAATTAACTCGACTCAAAAGCCAAAATCTTGAGCCAAGAATACCATTTTGAAGAAAATTATTTTCTTGAGACAAGAAAAATTTACTTAAGGGATTACATGGGTTTCCTCCGGCAAAAATGGCCTATTTTCAACAATTTTTTTTTTTTATAGAAAAAATGAAATGTTTTATTCAAACTTTTTACTGTCTTAAAGATACATGCTTAATGAGAGATTACTGAAATTAAAAAAAAAAATATTAAAAACTCTGCTCATGTGACGTTATTTCCGGCGGGCCGTTGGAAAAAAGATGTATTCGCGTGATCAGCAGAACTCCTAGCAGGATCATCAGAAGTGAAAAAAAATATGTGCTTTAGTTAAAACTTCAAATTAGGTCTTGAGCGAGGGAAAAAAAAATGAAAATTGGATTTTTGGCAGACGTTTTTACAAAAAAATTTGGATAAAATTTCCCAGCTTTTTTTTTTTTTAATAGTTGTATATACTATATTTATTTATTTATTTATTTATCTGGTAAAGAATTCTATCGAGGTGTAAAAACACCTGTGTATAAGACCAGTACAAAAATAGCAGTTTTATAATACATATAGACTTTTTTTTTACAAAATTTGTGTCGATAATATAATGCAAAGAGATAATAAGTACAAAAAGTAATAAATTTTTAGAAAAAGAAATACAAAATTATAAATAATTATCAGAAAAAGAAATATCCAATCAAATACTCGCATTTTCCATTACATTTTTTAAGCACAGTAACCATTAAGGTTTCTTACCCAGTAACTTAACTTTTTTTTAACAATTTTTTATTACAATCTATAATTTTCATATAAGCAGGGAGTTTGTTATAGTATTTAATTGCTACGTAATAAGCATTCTGTATACTAATAGTTTTGTTAAAAATTTTGGGGCAATATTTTAGAGATGTTGTAAAATTTAATAAGACAAAAAAAATTGATTTTTTGAAATCGTGAAACCCATGTAACGCCTTAAGGGGGAACACCACTGTGACAATCGAAAAAAAGAGGTGATTTTCGGGAATTTTTTTGACAGGGAAAATGAAGAAATTTGGGGATCGGATTTTTTTTATTTTATTAAGGGTACATTAAAGATGATTACGCTAAATTTTTATTAAAAAATATTTAATTATTACAAAGTTATTAACAATCTCGTAGAGCACTAGAAAAAATTTCCCCCTCCATGGTCGGTTCGATAACTCAAAAACGGATCATCTGAAAATAAAAACTCAAATTGCTTTTTAATCAGTAAGGATGTAGTTATCGTCACACGTAAGGAATTTTGAAAATTTTAATTTAAAAAAAAATGGCGACTGATTGAAAATTTTCTCACCATTCTTACTGTTTTTTTTTTGTTTTAACCCGGCTAAAAAAATCTTTAAAATAAAAATTTTTCAAATTC